>LOEQ01004838.1:0-24319 GCA_001685075.1 Bramus lutescens | reverse complement strand
TATCTCTATCACACTGTACTCATACTAGGTGAAAGTGTTAGTATCTCCATGACAAAATCCCAGAGTTTGCACCTGCTCTTAAAAGTCGTAATGGTGGCATGGTAAACCTATGATTTGAATACAGGTCAATATTTCAAAAATTGATACCTCAAATTGGGAAAAATATCCTCTATGCTAAGATTTCACAGTAAAAACAGAACAGCATGGGGTGGAGGAAGGGAGGGATAAAGAGAGAAAAAATAATTTTGCTTTTCTGAATACAGACGCTAAACATAAGTATCTGGAGAAGGAGGAAAGGCTGTGGTCTGATGTAGCCTTAGGCCAAAATTTTGAGAACCAGAACATCACAACTCCAGGGAAGGAAAAGAAGGAATTTTCAACTTGAACAGAAAACAATTGTTCTGCTCCGCTGCCTTTGTGTCCTATACAAGAAGATGTATGGTACCAGAGCCTACTCCTCCTCATGTATTGGTTCTGGTGTTCTCTCTTCCACACAGATTCCCAGACACGCAGAACAATATTGTTTGTCAGCTATCTGGGCATTCTTCAGCCAAGTCAAGAGGGCACAATATAAAGATCACAGTTCCTTCTACTTGGGTTACTTGCTCAGTTTCTCCATCTTCCTGGTCATCCATATACAGCTTTCTGTTACTCCTCTATTTCCTCAGCTAACCCTTCACCTGTCATACAGTATATATCACACTTGTCATATAAAATTCCACAGTGGGACTTTTGCAAGTAGACCTAATCTTCTTTACTGCATTCCCAATCCAATAAGAAGTTAACAGCAATTCTTTTCAACATTTGCTTCTAATGCTATGTTGCATGGATTCAAATATGAATAAGGTATTTGGTGAATATAGGACTGAGCTGAACAGAATTCAACGGATTTTATTGACCCAGTGTTCACAGCCAGCAAACATCAGAACCTGAAGTTGGGCTCAAATTTTTCTTTAAAATGCATTCTTCTGAAACATCAGAATGTACAGTTAAAGCAGGCTGTACAGAAACATCCAACTTTTATTAAGTTTCCTTGGAGGACTGTGTCTCTGGGAAAAATACTTCAGCTATTTAAAATTCCCTTTTATATAAACTGAGGTACTAATCCATATTGTGTAGACATGCTCTAAAAATTTTGACAAGAACATATGGAAAGCATTTAGCACATCTGGGATGCTCTAAAGGCAAATGAGTGATGGTTGTAATAACCCTGGCCTAGCCTATCACTCAACAAAAGGTGAACCAGGAGCAACAGTCTTGTTTCCAGTGACACCAAAATGTTTTTAGATTGATTTATTAGACTTTATGTGGATTAGTGTTTTGTCTGCATATATGTATGTGCAACACATACATGACTTCTCCCCACAGAGGTCAGAAGAATTCATTGAATCTTCCGGAACTGGAATTTATAGATGGCTTGGAAGCCACTACAAGGGTACTGTGGACCAAGCCCAGGAGTGCTGTAAGAGTAACAAATGTTCTTAATCACCAAACCTTCTTCCTAGCTCCCAGTGAACGTTTTTTTTTAGCTGATTGTGGAGAAAGGAATGGAAAAACTCTGACTAAATAAAGAAGCATCTAACTAGAGTATGTATTAAGTATTCATTGATGGTGCCTCAGAAATCTTAGGAAATGCTTCAAGCATATTGGAAGATCAGGGAGCTAGGTGTAAATTACAACCAAGATTGTTAATTAATTTTACTGTTGTGAGTTGATCTTGATGAACAGACAGTGGTTAGGGTAGGGAACAGTAAACAAGGAGAAAAATACAAAAAAGGCTTCCGTGTGTTCTGGTCTTAGATGACAGACATTGCCTGACAATCAGTAGCCTTAGAAAAGCTATTGAAAGACACAGTGGTCACCAGAGCAGAAGACAACATTTAGGGAAAGCAGAGAGAGCACCCATGGGACAGTTTACTTGGTTCTGTATGTGAAATTAACATCCTTTATGCCTTTTGCCTCCCAAATGTCACAGGAAAACAAAGAAACTAAACTTTACTAGCAGATATCATTCAACCACCACCAAAATGGAACTCATAACTTTGAAAAGAAGCTTAAATAGACTCATGTTTGATTTTAATGAATATTATGTGAAAAACAATAAAAATTCAATTACCAGAGTGACACAGAAAACTGAATATTGATAACTAACATACCAAAAACATTCAGAGAGACCATGAAAATGATTCCTACACCCAGATCCCTTACCTGATGAGAAAGAAAGCATCATGAAAAACTAAAATTTGAGATAAGTGTTCTTTACTACATGGAAACCAAAATAACAACTATTATTTTCCTACAATGTCTTAGTGGCCAACACTTTAACTTGTGTGTTAATACAGTTAATTTTCCTCTAAATCTGTGTGACTTCTAGTTTACAGAAGAGAAACTAAAACAGGAAAGTTCTACTTTTGTTCAAGCAACAAGATGACAGGGTAACAATTTGGTTTAAATCTGCACTTAGAATATAAGCATGCTAGCTAACAAAGATTCTATTAAATGAGGTTGCCAGATAAAATAGAAATTATCCTGTGAAAACTGATATCAAGATACACAGTAAATGATTAACTTTACTTGTATTAAATATCATTGTGTATTTGGGACATGATTGTACCACAAATGTTTGCTCATCTGAAACTAAAATTTAAAGGGTTTTTTTGTATTTTATATGCCTTATCTGGTAGCCATATGTCAAATGCAAAGGAATTTTATTTTTGCCAAGAATAGGATGGTAGAGCCCACAATGAGTTTATGGTGATTTTATTGCTTGGCCTTATTTTTTCTGTTAAATTCTTAATAGACATGCCAGAGATAATGCAACAGCATGAACAGTTTCCTTTTTTATTTTTATATATAACAAGGTATTCTTATGCCAAGGAAATCTTTGCATCTGAGAATGGCAGTAGAACATATCTTACTTAGTGCTCTACACTGGATGATATAATGCATGCAAAGTCCAGCACTGGTATGTGGCATATAGCAGATTCTCCACATTCATTAGAGCAATTATGTTGGTGTTGAACATTAATGATTTCTTCTGATGGTGCCTCTTATGTAGTTGTGACTGAAATAACAGTGATAAAATTTAATCCCTTCAATAAAATCCTGAAATAGCTACTATAGAAAAAATGTATAAAACTGTCGTGATACACAATTTGTTAAGGGAAAGCTGGTCATGATTTTGACCCGAATTGTTCACAGTCTCACTTAGAACCCCCAACTATACAACATGACAGAGTAAACATAGGTGATGTGATGCTTAAATTACTGTATCAACTTGACTCTTTCACAAATGAACAAAAGCAAAAAGAACCTGGTTCCAAGTTACTAATAAATGTGCCTCTGAGAGTCTTGTGGAAGGAATCTATTGCTGTCCACTGGTAGACTCATTCAAACACAGAGAGGCTCCAACATGCATGAAGTGTCATTGAATTTGTTGAGAATCTGAATAGAGAAAATGATGGAAGTTGAATAAATTCTGTTTGCTTGAACTGAGGCCTGAAAATATATTGCAGCATCTGATCATCAAAATCTAACTCATCTATCACCTGTTTCTATAGATACATATGACTAGAGTCATTCAAATTATAGCCTTTCTGAAAATTTAGGTTTTTCTTTTCTGAATTTCACAAAAGTAGCTAACTAAGGTCAATCATTTGCTTTGATGTATGTTAGAGAACTGTATAGACATCTATCTGTGAAACAAGGAATATTTATATTTAAATTCGTAAAACCACAATAAAATTTACCTCAACCCATGAGCAAATTGACTGAATAACTAGTGTTTTAAAAAAGTAACACAAAGAATGTTAACTATTTTAAAAAGTGTTCACTTTACCTAAACATCATAAAAATGAAAATTAAAGCTACATTGACATATCACTTCATCAAAGTCAAAATGGCTGTTATCATTAACATGGAAAGCATATGTTGGGGAGGATGAAGGGAGAAAGGAACCCATATTAACTTGTTAGTTGGAGTGCAAATTATTACATTGCAGAAATCAGTTCAGAAGTTTCTCGAAGAACCATTACTCAGCTATTTTACTCTGGAGCATATATTCAGAGAACTGCTTGCCTTACCATAAAGGAATTAGCAAGCCGATGTTTATTGCTATTTTATTAAGCTTAACAAAAGCATTGGAACTAAACTACTTGCCCATCAACAGAAGAAAGGATAATGAAAATCCGCACAGAGTGTGTGTGTGTGTGTGTGTGTATTTCAGCACTTAGAAATGTAATCACAAAATTGACAGGAAAATGAGTAGGCCCATAATGTATAATGTTACGTGTGATCATACAATCTTGGAAAGAAATAGAGAAACAAAAACATGTTCTCTCCACATGTAGAATTTAGTCAATACTATATGTATATATGTAAAACACCCATACATGCGGGTACGGTATAGCTGTAGAAAAGAGAACCAGAAAGGCTAAATTGACAGCTTTAGAAATGGCTCAGTGGCTATGAGCATATGCTGTTATTCTAAAGGACCCTTGTTTGATAACCAATGCTTTCATGGTAGCTCACAGATATTTATACTCAGTTCCATGGGATATGATGTGCATTTCTGGCCTCAGAAGGCACCAGGCAAGCACATAGTAGGCATATATGCAAGCATGCAAAGACTTAAACACATAATATAATATTTGCAGAATAAAAGGACAGACTAGCTAAAAAAGTATGAGAAAAGACTGAATACAGCTAATGTACATGAGTTATAGAACAGAACATACAGCTAATCATTTTCTAATTCAGATTGTTCAGTGGATTATATTGTTTTGGTGGTAGAACAGTGCATAAATTGATATCCTAAAGTAAGACTAGAAGAGTCATGTAATACTCCGCAGGTTCTAATTTGAGTGCCTGCTCTATTATAGCAATATAGAAGTTCTTTGAATTGTATAGCCTTTGTGTGTCATTAATTTTTGTGAATAACATTTTATTTGAAAGGCTTTCATAATAAATTTCTTCAAAATAAATATTTAATAAAAAACAAAAATATTAACACATAAATCCAACTATTCCTGAAGTAATTCTGTCACTATTTTGTGAAAGTTAAGATTTATTTTGCCCATTAAAAATAATTTACTTTGAACATCTTTCTGTGGTTAACAGTTGATTAGAAAGGAGATCATGTTAAGATAATGACTGAAAATATCACATTTCCTTATCTTTGCTTAATGAACATATACAGCTTGTGTGTGCATGTGTGTCCATGGTGGCGAGCAGAGAGAACGGGAAGTGTCTAGGATACTGAACGGGAGTGGTGTGAAAAGGAAAGGAGGGTTTCTGGCCAACCTGAAGGCGGAGGGGATGGTTGCACCAAAACAAAAGCATCACCAAAGACAGAAACCGGGAGGCCTCCAGTTTGGTAAAACCCAAGGAGACCCTGGAGCTGTGTTACTTACATTGTTCTCTATTAACCACACAGTCATAGAGCCCAGACACAGGCCAACAACATAGACCCACTTTTTCAATGCAGGAGTCATTTGAAATATTCTGTAAATGGTTGATGTCCATTGTAATGTTTCCTGTGTGTCTCTGGTTCTATAAATTTGAGCCTATCCTTTCATTTGATAATGTTTTCATTTACTCTTTTAGAATTTCATGTCATACTTAGATCATATTTCTCCCTCTCCAACTCTGCCTAGATCCTTCTCACCCCCTATTCTCTTGACTTCATGTTTTCTCTTTTTAAAACAACAACAAAATACAAGGCAATTTGTATTAGCTGAATATTCCTGAGAATGGGATCTTTCCCTACCTGAACTGTGGCTATATAACCAGTGATAAACCATCCAAAAAGATGATTCCCACACCTCACCCACCAGGCTAAAACTGGAAATTCGCGCCCAATCTATCCTGTTTGTAAGTGGAGGACAGCACAGATCAGTGTTTGGTGAACTCGTTCAAATGGCCTAGACTCATGTGCGACTCCTGATGGGATTGATCATGTGGGGCCAGTGTTGGTGAGTGTCTGGGAACACCTATAATTAAATTCTCATGTAGAACTGTAGATTTAGCAACATGGAAAAGTTCATGAGCTAGAGAGGAAGCTTGCATGGATAATAAAATAATAATGACTGCAATAAAAATGATCAAATCATATTCTTGTGAAATCAGTTTAAAACCAAATGTGCTGTGCAAGCAATGCCTACTTTATATATGTCTTTCTATGTCTTTCCTAGTTAAATCTATTGAATACTGGTATTGCTTCTGTGGTGACAGTGTGTTACTTCTGGTCACAAGAAGGGTTTATCAGTGTCATGTGTCACATATATGTGAAGAGTACCAACTGGATATCAATGGTAGGCCCTTTAAAAATATTAAACTGTAGGGCTGTAGAGGTGCCTCAGTGGTTAAGGACATTTTCTTTTCTTCCAGAGACCTGGGTTCTGTCCCTATCACCCATATGATAGCTTACAACTGCTTGTAACTCCAGTTCTAGGAGATCTAAATCTGTCTCTGGCCTCTGCAGGAACCATGCATGCATACATGGTTGCATGGTCATATATGCAGGTAAAACACATGCATGAAACAAAATGAAAAATAAATTTTTAACTTAATACATTTAAAGAATAGATGAGTATGGTCGGCAATTTAAAAATATGACTAGAAAAGACAGGGTGTAGAAAGATGAATTAATCCCCTGTTCAGAGTAGACAAGTGAATTTGACTGTAAAGATTTGGTTCAATCCTTACAACAACCCTCCAGGTAGCCATAATGAACATATCCACATTATGTAAGAAAGAAAACGAACCTTATTGTGGTTAGTTTACTTGGCCAAGGTCCCACAGATGGCTTTTAAAATAATCTTGCATGCATTAACAAAAAAGACAGAATGAGGTACAATTATGGATGGGACCATGTCTTATGAGTTTACACACGATGCTCTTCCTTACACACACTTTTGTTGCTGATAAACAGTTCAGCTAAGTGATTCTTTGGAAGAGTCTGTGTCTTTGAATGACTTGAAATGTTGAAACTCAGTTGCGAGAAAACAAGGGCATTACATATTTTTTTAGCTAACAAGAAATCCGCGTGTCCATCTGCACATGTGTATCAGAATGTGATTGGCATCTTTGAACGGGGTGGTGACATTGCATTCTTGCAGGCCACTGCATCTCATTAGGACAACTTCTCATGTTTTTATGATTCACCCTTAGTAATGGCACTGATAAACAGACGGTGAGGAGTGTAGCTAAACCCACTCTGAACTTCCTCCTGAACTATGTTCTATGAATAGAATTGTCTTTTCCCTAAGCTTTAATCAGTGTCTCACTCAGTAAGTACTGATAATCAGATTTTTAATACTTTAACCCATTATATTTAATTGAGCTCTTTAAGTTACAGGAATAAATAGAAACGGATGAACCTTTAAAGCCTCCAGCACTAAATGTTATTTACCTGACTCAGTTCAATGAATCAATATTGTAACTCCTCCCTTCCACCCCTTCCCCTTAAAAAAAATAAAGACTGCAATTAAATGTATGGAGGTGGATCGTTTCTTGCTGGCAATAATTATATGGGAGCATTTGAATCTCATCAGAAGGTCTAATTTGAAGTAATAAACCTTCTCACTAATCTTACACCTAAAGTCAACTGCCCTGCTCTAATGTTGATGATAATGTAGAGCCTAAAATAACAGAGTGAATGAAACCATCGCTCTAAATTACTTCTGTGCATGAGTATAACCCAGACCTATGAAGGAAACTCTCTTTTCAGAGTTATTAAAAACGAATTTGTTTTCCATCTCAAATATTGGAAAATATCACTCACGGCAACAGACCAACCTTGAGCCATGAGGTAGATTCTGAGCTGTGGTAAATGACAGGGATTTGACAGGCCAGAAATTATGGCATTAGAGGAGAAGGCAGAAGGCAAGCAAGCAGCCTAGAGATCACATGGCAGTGAAAATGAGTTCTGTCTTCCTAAAATATGTGAAGGAGAAAGGACAGAAGGGAAGCAAGATGAATAATCTCCAGTTCTTAAGGCACTGACCTGGGATATTTCAAAGATTAAACTGCAGGACTGAAATGCCGTGGGTATTTTCTTTCTTAAAAATGGAAATAATTAAATGTGTGCTGACTAGAGAATCCCATGAACAGATCTGTGCTTTATATGGAGAGCATGCTACCGTGGGGTTTAGGGTGAGTTAGAGAAGACGTTTGAAGGCCAGCACAATGAGAAATGAAATTATTGAATTTTCTAAGAGAAGGGCGATGAAACGAGATATAGGGCTATAGCAGTTTGTTTTTGTTTTCTGTTTATTAGTGTTTTGTCTAACGTCTTTTTTGAAACTTTCATTCTGTAGCCCAAACTAGCCAGGAGCCCTATATGTAAGCAAGGCTAGTCTTGGGCTAATGGTGATCCTTCCACGTAAGGTTCTTTTGCTAGGATTACACAATTGCACAACCACACAATGATGGCAATAGTTTGTTTGTTGAGCATGCAGTAGTCTCCATGCACTGCAAAGTTAAAACACTGGCAATTATTGAATAATGATTCTTGAAAAGTTAACAATGTTCAAACCAGAAGATCCAATAAATATTAGCAAAGGTGATAGCATTTCTTATGGACATAAACAAAGGTCCAGGTTGGAAAATGACTGTCCTAAGGAAATCAGCCACTGTGGTTTAGAAACGTGGTAGAATAAATTAGAGATGTCTGGGTAGAAGCTGGGTAGGTGCTGTTTCTCACCGGAAGGTCAGGGATCCTTGCTAATGACTGCTTAGGGGCTAGAACAAAGTGCTAACATGTTCATGTAGAATTAGAAAGGGAGAAAGTAAGAGAAACAATTGTTACTATGATAAATTGTTACTTTGTTACTGTGCCATAAGAGGCACAGAGAAGAATAGCTTCTAAGTTGTTCAAAATTAGGGAATAGACCATGAGAATAAGTCACCATGAAAATCAAGAAAAACAAAGGATTTATTCCTGGAGTACATTTGTGGGGCAGGATTTTTCCTTGAGAGAAGCAACACACGTCTACTCTCCCCAGATAAGAAGCCCACAACAGGCCTAGGTACAGATACAAGAGGCCAACTTGATGAACCAGTGAGCTTTATTAAGGTTACTTGCAGGATATGGGTGAGGTGTTACTCACAGAGGCAGAAATGACCCAAAATACCTGTGTCACCAAGGTTCAACCCCGATTCCATGACTCTTCACAAAAGCCAGGAACCTGGAACACACTGCATATGGCCTGCAGGCATCTCAACAGATTGGGGGGTACTTTTTCCCAAATGACTCGGCTGGTCTAAACCTCTTCCAGGTCTCTAGTTCTAGGAAAGTAGTCTTTTTTGAGAACGATCCTCTGCTAACTTTACTGTGTATATATGGGCAGTATGTGGGGCCTAGAGAAACTGGTCAGTTTCAGGAGCTTCCGGAAATTTTTTTGAGTTATTCAATATCAAGTTTAATGAGATTCCTTGCTAGATGGAATGTTTCAACCTGGGAGGAAACTGTTAAGTAACAGAACTCTGATAAGAGTAGAGGTAAAACCAGAAAAAAAAAATCAGTACTAGGACCCCAGCAGCCCAGACCTGTCTGTGCTTTGTCCTTTTCAGGTCTGTTTGTTTTTATTTTATCTTCTTTGCTTTCTTTCTTTTTTTAAATGATTTTAAGAGATATCAAGAAAGGATATAAATTTGGGTGAGTCTACCATAAATGTTGGGAGGATCTAGGAGGCATTCTCGGGGGGGACAATAATCAGAACATTTTGTGTTCTATTTCAATTAAAAAAGAACACTATATATAATATATGTATGTTTAGTATATCACTTCAGTTGCCTGTAGTGAATTCAGATTATTTTTGCAGGTTGAATAACAATGAAATTTTGAGAGTGCTATGCCAGTGTCTCTGAAGCATGCCAAAGACACAGAATTGCAGAATGAACCTGGCTACAGTTGATTGCTTCCTTGTGCCTCATGTTTGAGGGTATTGAGATTTGTGCATTAGATAAAAAGAAAAGAAGAAAAGATGCCATCTAGCATGTTTATTAAGCATGCTTCATAGGGAAAGTCCTTTAACTGACACATTTCTATAAGCTATCCTATTTAATCTTGACAATATCCATTGAAGTCCAGCAATTTTATACTTAAAATGTTGATCAAGAGATGTTGTTATTCTCCCATTATAATATAACTGAGATTCCCTAGAGCCATCATTGGTGTTAGATCAGCAATCAATTTTACTTTTTATTCAACTCAATCAATATTCTTTGTACATTAATGCTCTATGTGGATTATTCAGATAAAAAGCCACCTATGCCTCAAAATACAGTGTGAAGGAACAGTTAGCTGGGCAAGGTTATGTTTGCACAGTACAAATGGTGAATGATTGACAAGACAGGTTCAGACTGAAGATATGATGGCAATATGGCTCTGGACAATGGTCGTTTCAAAGAAGCATCTGTCTGAAAACATCACTTCCAGCTCCGTCTTCCCAGAGTCAGAATTTGGAAGCATCTCCCGTCTTCCCTCACACTCTCAGAACGAGTTCTCTGAGGCTTCCTCCACTGATCCTCTCTCAGGTCTTGCTAGCCCCTATGCTTCTATGTAAGCGTCCACCCTGTTGCATACAATACTGCCACATTACATATGAGTCTGGAAAATTCCATTCATTCCATTGGTCTTGGGTTCTCATATCCTCTGAGATCTTCTCTGACATTATTAGGCTAATACAAAACAATAGCGTGTGGAACTCAAGTTAACAATTCTCCCATGGTAGCAAGCTTAAGCTTTAATCCCACACATAGAATCCGGGAGGTAGGAAGCAGGTATTTCAATCTTTGTAACAAGTACAGTGTGGACACATGGGAAGCACTCGGTGGAGTAATGACTGGGCGTACTGATAAAGGAGCATGTCATTTTACTATCTGTGAAAGTGCAAATCTTTGCCGGGTAGTATTGTGAGAATGTTTTCCATGTGTCAGGACCACATTTGTTTTGCATTTAGTCCATTACCATAATAATAGCTCTCCATTTTCAGCGAATGCATTTGAAAATAAATTGCCTTGCCTAGAAAATAGCAGGAAAAAAATACTATTAAGTGACCATAATTGTTATTGCTTTAATATTCACCTGTATATTATGAAATCTGAACAGAAGAAAATTCTCTTAAAGAATTGAAATGCTTAGCCAATTATTTAGTGTGCTTTCTGGTGGAATGATATTTTTATAGAAAATATTTTACTATTCTACTAAACTATTTTTTATTTAACAAGAATATGAATATATCCTAAGGTGGGCTTTAAAATGTAGTATGCCAATTCTTTTTTAATCTCAGCTCTGGAGCTAAACTTCCACAAAAGAGAGAATTATGGCTTTGAGGAGAAGGACTGAATATGGCTGTGTTTCTCTCTTGTTCAGATCAGTTCAAAAAAATGGTCCTAATTACCAAGAATGCATTCCTTTTCTACAAAACCTGGATAAATCTATATTCTACCCATTCCTTAATTGACACTTATTTTGTGCTCATTCTCCCATAATACGTCCTACAAAACTTCTTGAAATTTGGCATCCACCTCCTTTTATTGCAGTTATGTGGGTCTATAGTTTGTACTGACTGATGAGCCTCTCAAAGTCAGGGACCGAGTCTAATCCATCCTGCACCCTTCAATGCCTGGTACATTGCCCACTCCATGAAAGTTGTTCTACATGAGTTTTAAAATGATAAATCCCAGTCACCATTCTAATGACCGGGATTAATTCAAAAGCCAGAAAGTTTCTGACCTTAAACTAGATTGGAGATTTGAAAAAAAAAATTCAGAAAAAAAATTTAAATTTCTGGGGCATGAATATCATACAATATTCAGAACTATGTTGACATTACAAATTTTGTAAGAAAGAAGTACTCCTTCACTGAGTTTAGCTTTAAGAGGTATAAAATATCAGTACCAGTACAAAATAATTTTCATTTATCAAAACTAATGCTTCAGTGCTTTAACAAGTACATAGGTTTTACTCATCAACTAGAAACCCGAAGTGATGAGACTCTTTGCTTTTTGTACTCTCTTTACACTATCTAAGAACTATTTTAAAAATTTGGCAATTTCATAATATTTAAAGATAAGTTTTAGGAATTGAAATTTACCTTTAGAGTGATATATTGTAAGCAAAAAAAAAGTGGCCTTGTGTTTTAATATTAAAAACTACAGTGGAAGAAGCTTGAGTATAAACATCAGAACTGCTTTTGTTGTTAATAGATAAACTGACTGTTTCTGAGTATCTAGTCATTATATGCCAGGACACACAGAGCAAGCAACATGGTCATTACAAAGTAAGGGTAACTGAGATATATAAAAGAATGTAGATGAAAAGATATGGGTTAATTTAAGTTATAAAAATAGCTATAAACAAGGCTAAGCTATTGGCCATGTTTTCATAATTAATAAGTCTCTGCATCATGATGTGGGAGCTAGCTGATGGGACAGAGAAAGAGTCACTTATGGTGCCCAACATGGGCCCTCAAATATCCAGACAGGGCCTGAGAAAGTGCTCACTGAAGTAGGCTTACCTTACAGAGAGAGGCAAGGCTCTTGTCAGAGGTCATGCCACACAGATGTGCACTTAAGCAGCCAACACTGGGTACAAACCCCTGCTGTAGGTAGACACAGCAACGTACCAGATCTGAGGCAGATAAATGCTGCTCCTGGTCAGTACCCCCTGGCATGAGCCTAGACTCTTATGGAACTGAAGAGGTCCGAGTCAGCCTCCAGAAATGCTCGGTAGTCGTCTAGCCATATAAGGTTTGGCTCACAAGGTCAGAGAATGATGCCGATATGCAGAAAGTAAGGTCCAGACAGAAAAAAGCTGAACAGATAAGCTTTAAAAAATGTGTTAAGATGTTAAAGAAAGTACATGGGAATGGACGTAATAGAAAAAAAAATACTTAAAACTAACAAAGTCTTAAAGAGCAAATTAATATAACAAAAAATAAGTCATATAAAGATGGAAAATATACAGGGCTCCTGGATCCCGTATGTTACTTTTGTTGGCTTTGAATTGAATTGTTAGAATGCTGATGAGCAAACTGCAGCTCCTGGGAGACATTGGATTGTGTGAGGCACTGTTGAATTAAACCAGCTTATACTTTAGGGATGTCTTGACTTCAGAATGGAAGTTGAAAAGCTATTGGAAGAGAGTTTCTGCTTTTTTTTCCCATAAGAAATAAAAAGCAGTGGATTCCTCCAACGTTAATTGAGATTGGATTTGATTGAGGGAGACCTCCTGAAAATCATTGCTATAAATATAAAGAAAGGAAAAAAAAGGAAAACCATAAGATAGGTCATGTATGTTCTGGTCTTCTTACATGGGAACAGCTGTGGAATTGGATGCAATATGGTAAATCTTGCAAGTTACAGAGTCCTCATGTCTTATTATTACATGCCATCATTTAATAAATGCCATAGATAGAGATTTATTTTACGGGTTGGTTATACAGTCCGATCAAATTTAAAAGGTTAAAAGATGACTTTTACTGTCTCAAACACAAAACTAAAAAATCATATATAACTGTGGATACTGCATATTCCATTAACATGTTTGTTAATTCAGATATGTTTGATATGATTAATGTTTGAATATTTTTTCAAAAAAGACTTGGTATCAATAAGGAAAAACAGCTCAGGTGATCCAGCCTCTTAGATTGCAACTGTTGCAGTTTCCTAAATATTCTGCCTCTAGAACAGTTTCAAAGCTGCTAGCTGAGATGGTCTAGCCTCAGACTATTCTATCCAGGACTACAGATAAGCCTTGCACTTTCCCAGTGCTCAGAGACTGGACAACAAATGCTACAGCTAGCTTTTCCAGGACTTGATGATTACCTAAACATTCTCAAGGTCCCCCAAAGATGTCATCACCCCTAGAGAGCAGGGAACAATTCAGAGAATATGATGCCCGCATTCCAAAGATGTGGGGTAGATAGTTTTTGTTCATTTGGTAGGTTATTGATGTTAGTCATCATTTAGGGGGTGGTTACAAATTATTATTGGTAATAGTCAGCTATACAAAATAGGTTAGATTTAGCGATCTCTTTCTGAAAAGAAAGAAATGGGGGATATAAAAATGAAAGGGTAAAATGTTAGATTATTGAATCTACTTTGAACTAAGAATCAGCCATCAATCTCAAATATTTTGATTTGGTATAGATTTTTGTATATTGATACAAATTTAATGTTATTTTGTTATATTGTATATATGTTGCTTAAACTCTTGTTTAAGATATTGTACTTATGA
Source organism: Bramus lutescens (assembly GCA_001685075.1). NCBI lineage: Eukaryota > Metazoa > Chordata > Mammalia > Rodentia > Cricetidae > Bramus > Bramus lutescens. The sequence continues at coordinate 10,074 of LOEQ01004838.1, read as the reverse complement.
AGCTCATTTAAAAATGTGTAATGTATAATTAAGAAACACAGGTTAGTTGTTAGTCATCTATAACTGCTGTGATTGGTTTAATAAAACACTGAATGGCCAATAGCTAGGCAGGAGGTACAGGTCTGATTTCCAGGCAGAGAGAGAATTCTGTGGAAAAGAGTCACCAGCCGGACATGGAAAGGAAACATGAGGTGTAATATAGAAGAGAAGACATAGGTAATGCTACGTGAAAAAGCGTTGATTAATATAACAAGGTTAATTTAAGTTGTAGAGCTAGTTGAGATAAGCCTGAGCTAAAGGCCAAGCATCCATAATTAATAAGAAGTCATCTCTGTGTCATAAATTGTTTGTGAGTTGGCTTGTGGCCCAGAGAAAGGTACCTACTGCAGCAGGCGTGCATGTCAGCCTAGCCTTCATACATAGGTCACACATAGTCACATTTTCCTAAAGGTTACCCTAAGACTGGTGGGAAAGCTGAAAATGTAGATCGAACATCATCTGTAAATTAACGATATTCTGTAAAACTATGGAAATCACCACAATAATTGAAAAAAATCTAAAATATTGCCATTGTTAGGTAGAATGTAAGGAAGCATGGCATTTACATATCACATGGTATCCTAATCCCATTTTTCTCAAAGGTAAAAGTCCTTAGATAGAAACTAAAGAAATATAATGTATAAAATTTAGAGCATCATTAATACAGATGTCTCGGTTCATTCACTATACTAAGTATAGCATTTTAATGGAAGGTTTTCATAGCAGAATGTGAGTATGGGATGTGGGTGACTTTATGATCATTTGAGCATTTCTTTAAACCTGAAACTATTTTAAAATGAATTGTAACTTTTACAAAAGACTCCAGTCTCAATCACTGTGTGTTAATCTCTTATTAATAAGGCAATAGTTATGCTAAATTCAGACTCAGTTCAATGACTCAATTACATTTTCTAGTATCCCTGTGTCCAAATATAGACAAGTTCTCAGTTACTGGCAGTTGAAGTGTAGAATTGTGAACTTCAGAGAGCACATTTCATCCTCAATTTTTTTTTCTGTGTGCTCATTTTCTATGTGAACTGATATTCTTCTTGAACGACCTATGGTTAATACCTCTTTGTTATTACCCTATCCCTATTTTCACAAGTGTACATGGCCCTAGATTATATAGTATTTCCAAATAGCATCTTGACAGTTGGAAATTCTTGTGTCAGCCAAAGCCCTGATTATCGAGTCATAAGTGACAGTTCATCATTGGCTAGGAATCGTCCACTGCAGTGTTCTGCAGTGCATTTAGGATTCCAGTTTTGTCATTTATGAAGTTTTATGACATTTCCAAGGGCTTCTCTTCCTAGTTATGCCTATCAAATCATATTACAATGACCGATTTATAGGATTGTTTTCTAAACTCAGCTGGAATTTTCAATGAAGCGGTTTTGTGTTAATTACAGGACCCTTGGTGCAGAGACAGACACATAGCAGGTGCAGTGCCAACCAGGTAACAGGTGCCTGGTGTTTGGTGGGCAATAGCATTCCATTGGCAGAATGCCTCTCCAACAAGCTCACACTGAACCCTGACTCATTCATAGGCAAAATGTTAGTGAAGAAGAAAAGAGCTTCTGGGGGCATCCTTATTAACCACAGCTCAAAACACCGAACATTTTTGAGTAGGATGTTTTTGTTCATTTTGCTTGTTTTGTCTGTTTGGTTTTATTTTTCTGGTACTGGCAATCTAATCTTTGACTTTATACATGCCATGGAAGTCATCCCCTGCTGGACGAAATCCACACCCTTCTCTTTTTAACATTCTCTAATATCTTAGAGAATTGCAATATAACTGTCGGAGTGGCAAAATGGACAGTTCTAGGAAAATAGAAACAGAATATTGAGTGGCTATTCAAGTTCAAAAACTAATCTTTAAAAATTCCAATCTCTCCCTTCATTCAACTGAGCTGGCTCCTAGCTTTGGTGTTCTGTATCACACAACAGCATTGTTAGAAAAGCTCATGAGCAATTCCATCTGTATCTCCTGGCCGAGGACTTGAATGCTAACTGCTAAACTGCAGAGCAATTCTTATTATAGACTATTGCCTGTGCAGGAACATACATGCTTTGCTACTTTTTAAATTGAAGTCATTTCACAAGTTTAGTTCAGTCATTTGTTTCATACCTGAATGATTTATAATAAATCTTTTGGTATTCCCAAAATAGGAGCAATAAAAGAAAAATAAAGGACCCTTCTGGGCCTATCTTACAGAACAATTCAGTTTGAGTATATACAAAAAGGAATCAGGTGACAGTCATTTATTTCATTATGCATTGTTTAATGCAATACTTATAATATTTAGATTTAGAAGGGTAGAAGAATCTGATTCAAGTTCATCAGATTCTGTGAATCTGGCTCTCGTCTCCTCCGACATCAGATCTCAGGTTTGTCGATCCCAGATCACGGTTGTGACTCAGGAAGACTCAAGCCTTGTGCATCTTCCAGGTTGTGTGATGGGCAAGGCAATTCAAAGACAGAGGAAGAGTGCAACTTATGATGGAAGAGCAAGAGTTCAACTCTCAGAACAGGGAGAGATACTCTCGAAATCGTTTTATTATGAATCAACTAAGGTGGCTTTGATCTTTAATATTCTGTACTGCATAACAGAATTAGACAATATTGTGAGATGAAGTTCATGAGCTGAGGAGATGGCCCAGTGGTTAAGAGCATTTCTGGGCCCTGTGTGAATACGATGCAGTTAATACGTATGTAGACACAAAAGCCAACCACTCCTACATATAAAATAAGAATGAACTTATTTAAAGTGTTTAAATAATTACTGTGCTGATTTACTTGCTCAGTCAGTAATCTGTTTGTCTTACAAATTTGAAACCTGATTTCAATTATTCAGAATCCATATTTATTTATAAAAGCAGATGATAACATGTGTTTGCAATCAAGGTACTGAGGAGATGGTGTCAGACATATATCTTGGGCTAGGTGGCCAAGCAGGCTACTTAGCAAAATTCAGGCCAATGAGAGAGCTTGATTAATAAAACAAGGCAGAACTCACCTGATGAAGGATGGTTGAGTTTGTTCTCTGCCTTCATAGGCTTATATGGGTAAGTATGTATACTTTCCTGTATACACATGGAGACAGAGACTTAGACAGGGACAGAGAGACAGAGACACATACACATAAAAGACAGAAAGAGAGAGAGGCAGACAGAGAGATGGAGACAGAGAGACATATACACAGAATTCAAGCGATAAAGACAGAGAGAATAAACTAGTAAATCTGGCCTGTTCATCCTTCCCCAACTTCCATCCAAAAACTTCACATTTTAAATTATTTCTCATTGTGTTGCAAAGAAGATTCTGAAACATTGTCCACATTTTATTTCAGTGTAGGAAATGCATATGAGGAAGAAAGTACAGAAAACGAACAATTACTGCCCTTTACCCTGGTTTACCTATCGCTATCATTTCATAATATTTACAGATGTTCTACATCCTTTCTTGATATTTAAAGATAAACTATAATAAGTAATAGTGATTCAAACCTAATAACATCAATGCATACTTCCTAGGAGCAGGAAAATTGTCATAACATAATTAAAAGACAAATAGAAACTTCAGAAATTTAATACCCAGACAATATTTTAAATTACTTATTCCACTGTCTTTCTTCCAATTTTGTAAAATAACCCAAATATGACCTTGATTTCATATATAACTTTCATTGTTTTTTAAAATTTCTTTCAAGATTCTATAATGCCAATGTTTTCCTTTCCTTTTCATCCCTCCAAAATCTCTCATACACCTCTCTGCTCCTTCAATTCATGGCCTCCTTTTTCACTGATTGTCTATACACATATATGTATATTCCTAAATGCAACCTATTGAATCCATTGCTTTTATTACAAATGTCTTACTATTGACAATTGTTCAGTAAATCCAGTTCTGTCTGCTGTCCACTAGAATATACAAGCTGCAGTTTGTCCAATGCCCCTTCTTTGTCAGATGCAGCTTCTGAGAAGTACTTAGTACTTCTGTTAGTGTCCCTTGCAGAGGAACATAAGACCCATATTGTTGTCTGTAGTGGTTTTGAAGTCCGAGTCAAGGTCAATTATAACAGCTGTCACTTGCTTCCTTTGTAAAAAGATGATGGTGTGCTCTCTAAAGAGATTCTCAATATGCTACTCATCATCAGAATGGTCTGCTAGAACTGCCATCCTCAGAAATTCCTGTCTAAGGCGGGTACCCTGTACCCATCTTTGGTACAGGATGCTGGTTTGAAAACTCAATTCAATTTGTGGAGTTCAGTTTTGTACAGCACACTAAAGCGTCCCCTTCCCTCTATATAGATATTTATGTATCTCAATCTCTCTAGCTCTGCATATGTGAATATCATCTGAAAATATCACTTGTTCCTTTCAGATGAGATTATGTCTGTTTTCTGTGGGTGAGTACTCTGTGCAGGCTCAAGAGGACCATGTCCCTTAGAAGCAATGCTCATGTGTATCATTGTCGTGTTCCAGTGTACTTACATGAAAAGCTCTTAATTTCCTTCCCTTGGTGTTAGCTGGGCTTTTGTCTTCTGTGGCCTTTATTGCATTGTGAATTCTTCTTTTTGCCAACATTTTTTACTCATGAAAGAATGTTGAACTTTGTCAACTAATTTTTCTCTATCTCAGTCTTCTAATAAAGGCTAAGTCCCTTTAAATGTCATATAATCGTCCTTTTAGGCAATGACACTGACTTATTTGTGCAAAGAGAAAGAGCTTATCTCTTTTTAAAAGGAAGAGAACTAGTCCACTCACTAATTCACTTGCTAATTAGCACATTATGGGGTTAGTTATCATATCCTGTGTGTCAGAAGAAGGCTGCCTGGGAGTGTGCAATATGAGGAAGCTCATATTGCAAGAAAGATGTAAGTAGCCTATTTGAGAAAAGAACTTAACTATTATCCTGTCATTGTGCTGAAGATCAATTAAAATATTTAACCTTTAGACTGTGATTGCTGATTTAATATGAAAATATAGGTAGTCCAATATGCATGGAAGATCTTGTCCATAATCTCAGTAGATAAATAGTGAAATTGCAATCAAACCCATCCTTCTCTCAAATGACTTATGGCTGGTATTAAAAGGTTAAGAATAAAACCATGGCTTAAATATAAAGAGCAGGATTCCATATTTATAAGTCCCATATTTCCTATTTGAATACTTCTTACAAAAGCTTAGTGGACGCAGGATGCTAAAGAAGAAATCACGTTCATTGATGGAATTCTTAAACTTGTTTAAAATATATTCAGACGAAATAAAGGTCCAGAGCCATATGCATTTCATAGGCATGGATAGTAAAATGGTGCTGGCTTAGTAGGTCCTGCCTGAATATACCATGTTTATCTTGACATCTCACCATCATCATGAAATCAGATAGGCCTACCTTTTATAGTCCATGGAAATGGGGTCTCTGGGATGTTGGCATTCCCTCCTGGAAGGAAATAGAAGGGAAGGTCACTGGACTCTTACCATTCTAGACATTCTTATTCAATTCCATCTGAGTTGCGCATGCTTTTGAGGTCTTGGGGAGAAGTCAGAGTACATAGTCTGAGAAAAACTAAGGGAAGTGGTTTAAATTTATGCAACTTGAGTGTGGCTATTATCCATGATGAGTGAAAACATTCCAAATTGTTTGCTTTGGGGAATCCATGTATGTACCTGTTACTAACCACTTACCCATGCCCCATTTGTAAACCCAATAAGCTCATTAGGTCCTCTCAAGGTGAACTTTGGTTTTGTAATACTTTGACTTATCATGGGGACTACATGAGAAGTGAGGAGACATAAACAATGTCTCCCCTGTGAAGAATTCTTGTGACAAAGAGGAATTATCTTTGTATAAGGAGCTTATGACCTGAAAATTGGGCAGCTGCAGTATGGGCACTATTTTGTATGGTTAAAACTGGAAGTGCCTAATCCTTTCTAGCCATACCTTGCACTGTGTCTTTCAACTCTCAGAATGATCTCTAAACCTAGAGCCTGGATACAACAGATTAGTGTGCAGGAAGAAGGGACAAAAGTGCATGTTGTGATGGCTAATCATTTTTCTCAACTTTACTCACCTGAGAAGAGGAAAACTCAATTGAAGAGTTGCCCCTCATCTTGGCCATTGGCATATATGTCAGGCATCTTCTTGGTTACTAATTGATGTGGGGACTCAAGTCCACTGTGGGACGTGTTATTTGTGGGCAGGTAGACCCTAAGCTATAGAAGAATGTGAACCTATGAGAAAACCTGTAAGCAATCTTCACCCATGGTTTCTGCCACTGTTCCTGCTTGAACGCCTGCCTTGGCTTGGCTCAGTGATGAAATGATACCTGAAAACATGTCAAATTCTAAATTGCTTTTGGTTGTGATATCTATCGCAACAACTGAAAAGTAAACTTAAATACATAGGCTGAATATTTATTATACACGAGGCTTCTTTGAAGATTATTATACAAATGTGTGGAGTAGATATTCAGATGACCATATGGATGAGAGATCTGATATCAAGAGAACGAAATGACTTGGCAAAGATTACAGTCCTACTAACTTGCTTAGTGGTACCAGGCTCTCTCTATTCTCCTGTGATTTTCACTACAGAAGGATCTGGTATCTGGTACATCAGTCCAGGGTAACTGGCAGCTAACTCTTACACCAGCACTTTGCCAAAGCTACAAGGTAGCCATCAGAGAACAGCCTATATGCTGATGGACACTGTCAGGAGGCATTTGTCCAATCTTGGAGCAAAGCTCAGTCTAATGCTTAAAATTAGTGAGAGAGTGGGCCATGCATTATGCTGTTCAAACTGTTCATGCATCCATTATCTAATTTGATCAGCAATGGATTTCATTAAAAAGAAAATCTTTTTATTAAATAATTAATTTGATTTGCTTTCATTACGCTAATGGATAGGAGCTGGATTTGGAGGATAACATCAAACTCCAGCAGACGAAAGCCCTGGCTGGTTCATACATTCTGTTGCTTTTGAACTCCTTTTCAAGTCTCCTCAAAGCATTCTTATTAAGCTGTGCCATGTGTGATGGCCCGAGTCCCTCCTCCCTGCAGCCACCCAGGAGCTGCCTGCTTGATTACTGGGCCAGGGTTTGCGTATGGGTCTTGACAGCTCCATTCTCACACTACCATGGCTCTTAATTTCAAAGGAAAAAGAAAAGCAGATTGGCAACCAGTTTAGACACATGAGAGCTGGTATCCATTGGTGGCAGCTGCTTGGTGGAGCTTGTTAGGAGGGAGATGGCATTGGCAGTTTGGAGGACAGTCACCTTCTGGAGAAAACGTTGTATTTTCTCCAAGTGTGCCTGTAACATGTGTATGGAGAGAGCTAACAGGATGCACTTAAAGTTTATGTGGATGTTTGTTTTTGACAAACGTTTCTGTCACCTTGGTTGAAAAGACAGGAAAAGACAGCAAGGAGAATAAAAAGATAAAATGGGTTGTGAAAGCCTTTTGTGGTCAGATTGCTATTTTGTCTGAATTATGCACCCATCACGTCTTAAAATCCTTTTCAACATGCCTATTTGTCATCCATTTGGTTTGAATGTGGCGAACGTTTTAAACGGGGGTAACAACGTCACAGCACAAAGTTGTCAAGTTTTTTTTTCATTTATTGAAAATAGATTATTTTCTCATACAATATGTTGATTATAGTTTCCTCTCCCCCTGCTCCTTTCAGTCCCTCGTCACCCACCTCCTCTTCAATCCATTCTTTTTCTGTCACCCATTAAAACAGAACAGGCTTTTAAGAGATAACAACCAACCATGACAAAATAAAATATAAGACAAAATAAAGGCGATCACATTGAGGCTGGACAAGGCAACCCAACAGAAAGAAAAAAGCCTCAAACACAGGTACAAGAATCAAAGACCCACTTATTCCAACATCTAGCATTCCTATAGAACTACTAAGCTAAAAGCAATAATAGATGCAATAATAGATGCAAAGGTCCTGGAGCAGACCCAAGTAGGTCCTTTTTGTTTTTGCTTTTCTCCTTGTGAGTTCATATGAGGCTTGCGCAGTTGATTCAGAGGGCCTTGTTCTTCTGGTGTCCTGGTGCTGTAGGAATTCCTACCGCCAGTAGCCTTTAAGTTACCCGCCCACTTGGGCGTGGCCTCTTATACTATTTATGCCCATGTAAAGCACACATCCGGCCTCTTCCAGCTGCAGGATTCGGTTGCTGTTTCCCATTCCAGCAGTGGATTATGATCTGTGAATCTACCCCTAAATCAATAGCCCTCTGTTCTATTCAATTCTGAGCAAGTGTGGGATTTCTTTTGAGTGTCCTTCTTCATCCTACATTCCCTCGGGCTCTTAACATTCTTTCTTCCTCCCTTCCTATAGTTTTCCCTGGGCTCTAAGTGGAGGGATTTGATAGAGATAATCCCATTTACAGTTTTTGAAAAAGGACTAGATAACAGATGGGCTCAATGTGGGGCAGAATTAGATGGGCGTAACACAGCAACTGAGTAATTGATAGGTTCTACCAAGGTTTCAGAAACGTGGTCGATATTTCCAATCTTGGTTAAGGATGATTAAGCGTAAATCACAGTAACCAAGATTATTTTTTGTCACTTTATATTTACATGGGGTCTTCTGTTTAGAGAGCGTTGAATTTGTATGCTAGCTGTTCAGGTCAAGGATGTCTCTCAAAATAACTCTGGGAACGCAGCAATGCTGCCGTGAGGGTGCATTGTTTTCTGTTTAATCACTGAATTGCATCTCTCAAGACTATACACTAAACCTGATCTCTTGCAACTAAAGACAGAACTAGAGAAGATCAAAAGTCATCCTTCCAAGCCTTCATTCATGGCCTGCCAGGGCATGATAGGTAAGCATCTCCCAGTCGTGAGTGCTCAACCTATAGAACTGTCAAAATGATTCTTCTCTTGAACCATTTGAAATTTATAAGAAAATTTTCTTCTTTCAATTATTGGCTCTCTTTTCTTTTCAAGCTATATTTTATTTATCTTAATTTTCTAGATTTCAAAGCATGAATTTTTAGATTAATTGCCATTCCAATTTCATGTACTCTTCAAAGAAGTTATATGTACATATTTCTACTCTTTGAGGATGCTGGCAAAATAGTGTTGATCAATTCAAAGTATCCTTACTGATTAGCTTACTGGTCAACCCTAAGGATTCCTGAAATGGGTATAGGTCAGAGGATAAAAAACTCAAAATTACTGATAATATGGACTACGTAGCCAAACCCTGTATAAATAAATAAGTAAACAAATTAATTTATTAAGTTATGCATACATAGCATGCATACATACAGTAACACTTACATATATGCATATGTACATGCATACATACATGCTGGGATAAATGTTATTTTTTAGTCTCTGAAAGTTTATCTCTCCTCTCTTTTGTTGTATTTCTTACATCATTTTTCTTATCTTAGTATTTCTGCTTATTCTAAATTCCTTTCTATGTTTTGCACTCCTTATTCCTCCTCCTCTTGCTTTTGTTCTTCTCCTTCATCTGACAGTGCACTCTCTCTCTTTCTCTCTCTCTCTTTCTCTTATGTTTGAGAGGTGAACAATAGATTCTCATTCAAAGTGTAACAATGGACATCAGACATAATGCACATCGTGTGTTATGAAGAACTGGTAGGGGTCAAATACATTAACCTGATAAAAACAAGATAACACTTTGTTTTTTGTTTCTCTTGCCTCAGGCAAATTGATTTCTCATACTTAATTTTATTATTTATAAAGTTGAACAATGGTGTGGGAGAAATGTCTGTATTCTGTCAATCATGTATTTTAATAAAACACTGATTGGCCAGGCAGGAAGTAGAGGCGGGGCCATGAGAACAGGAGAATGCTAGGAAGGAGGAAGCCCATTCCTCCCATTCCTGCCCAGGCCACCAAAGAGGCAACATGTGACCTGCCCGGCTGAAAAAGGTACCGAGCTGTGTGGCTAACATGGATGAGAATAATGGGTTAATTATAAGCTACAAGAGCAAATAAGTAGCCTGAGCTAATGGGCCAATCAGTTTTATAACTTATGGAGATCTC
>LOEQ01004837.1:151038-163316 GCA_001685075.1 Bramus lutescens | reverse complement strand
CCCCCTTCAAAGTTTAAGTCGGCAGCAGCGGCCCAGAAGGAAGTCTCCGCAACGATGGCGCAGCCGGCCAATCAGCAAAGGGCTCCGTAACGTCACAGGGCGGAGCCTTAATCGAGGGGCCTGGAGCGGAAGGGGAAGGCGGGACCCTGTACCAGGGAGTTTGGGGGGTGGGGAGGAGTGGTATCTGGTGGCTGGGGTGGGAGGAGGGCGGAAGGGTCAGTGCTTTCTCCGCATGCTCCAGTCTGAAAAGCTGACTTTTCCCTGCAGTCCACCACGGCGGGCGGGAGAGGCAGCGCTTGGTTGTTGAAAGAGGGAGCTGTCAGGCTGGCCGGCATCCGGCGCCCACCCCAGGGAAAGGGTCGGAAATCGGTGTCAAGTCCGGTGGCTTTCCTGTTCTTGTTCCTATTTCCCCCACCCCAAGTCCCAGCTCAGCGATACACCCAGTACACAGGTGGGAGACTGAAACACGGGAGAGCTTAAGCCTCAGGTCTGTCTCCAGTGAGTTGAAATGGGTACAGAGCCTGAAACCACAACCAAGGTGACATGCCAAAGGTCAAAACTACTTCATAGACCTCTCAAGAGACCTAACCTACATCTTCCTGGCTGTGTGACTTGAGGTATGGGCTTCTCCACTGTGAACCTTAGTTTCCCTGTCATGAGGTTGTATTTCAGAGATGGAATACGGGTGCATGGAACACAGCTAAGGTAGAGTTGATGTGGCAGCTCTTAAATTTTGCAGAGAAAAAAGGAGACACCAAAGTCACTCAGGGGTTTCTGGCTGATTGTGTTAAGGGAAACATCCAGCATCTGGAAGTGAGATGGCTCAGTGGGTAAAGTTGAAGTCAAACTCACTGACCTGAGTTCAATCCTGGAGACTCACATAATAAAAGGAGAACGAGCTCCTCTGGGTTATCCTCTGACCTCTACCATTCTCCGAAACAAATAGTGCAGTAACAGAAAACTTAAAAAGTTAACATCTATTGAGAGTCTGTGGCCAGGCCTGTGTAATCAACCCAACTCCATCAGGGGCAATTCGGACGGCTATTCTAATAATCGGGCAGTTAGTTTTGACATCTAGAAAGCTGGAGCTTTAGAGAGGAGTGACTTGTCCACGAGAGCCCCCCTTACTGGTTCAGTGCTGCTGGGGGCAGCTGAGGTCGGTATAGTGTTGGCTGTCACCACATCCGGGGGCAAGGGTTGGGGAAGGAAGTCTGAGGCTGGAGTAAAAACCCAAACTACCACCTGGGGAAGCTGCAAAGAGCCCAAAGGGAAGGGGGGGGCAAGGCCACGTGGAGCTCACAGCTTGGCCACTTGAATGTCACCTAAAAATCACACACCCACCTGCGCCTTCTCCTAGACAGGCATGTCCCCAGCATGATAGCGGGCCTACCTCTGCACCTGGATTTACAGCCCTTTTTACCTGTGACCCTTGTAGAGGGGCTGGTAGGTTGAAGTCTCAGCCTGAGAGCCTTGAGCAGACCTCACTCTCTTCCTCTACAGCATGGACTCCCAGCCCTCCCCCGCTTTCTGAGCCTAGAAAGATGGTGAGAGAACAAGGCTCTAACCTCTTCAAGCTGACATTAAACCCAGGGGAAGGGACGAGGACTCTGCACTATGAGGACTAGATCCCTGCATGTGCTCTACACCCTGCCTAGGTTGCTGGTCTACCAACACTCTTCCTGTTCTGTCAGCCCACGACTGGGTACGGGGTAGGAAAGGGGCTTTGGTTCTTGGTTCCTGAGCATGGGGTCTTCAACTAAATTGTTTATTGCCACAACACAGCATCTGTTCACCAGTTTACTGCCCCTGGGGAAGACATGTTTAGTGACAAAAAGGAGGGGCTCACAGAGATTCAGTCCCATGTTCCATTTCTGCCCTTCCACTGGCATACCACCCAGCTCCACCCCCACCCTGTTCTATAACAGAACCCCAATCCCATATCTCTCTCTCCCCAGATTCCACTCAGTCAAGACAGAGAGAGTGACCCTCCCCCAACATCCCCTACCCTTTTGAAAGATGGCCTGGGGAACCTATCTTACTCCAAAGGGTTTATTGAGACAGTTTTTTTCACATACAAGTTGGGGGCAAAAGGGATGGGGCTTATAAACAGGAACCTGAAGGGAGAACCAAGGGCACAAGGTAGAACCCAAATAAAGAGTGAAATAAATAGAGGCAAAAGTGTGGAGTTGGAAGGAGACTGACAGACTATCACACAGTGATAACGTGGGGTGGATGCCATTAAAATCCCATTTATACAGATAGACAGCTAGCTAGGGGCCAGGGGCCCACTCCACCCTCTACATCTCAAGGAGGGCCTGTGGCTGGGAACATGCCCCAGAGGAGTGGAGGCCATTTCCAGAAGACCTGGCCCCAGATGCTTGTTAGTGTTGGAAAGCAGAAGGAAGGGACTGAGGTCCAAGAGGACAGCCTGGGCCCCACACAGGAGGGCCACAGGAGACCCCTTTCAGCACAGCCCTTCATCTGATGGGTGGGGGAGGGTGGCACTCTAGGGTAGAGCCTGGCACCTTCTATTGTCTTAGAAAAAAAACAGATCCCCAAGGACACCCTGCCCTGGCTGTGCTGAACTCAGGAGGACAGCTGTATCAGGAGTTAGGGCTGGGGCATGAGCACAAATCCCAGAGGCCATCCTCAAAGGGCGATTCCTGGGGAAAGGGCCATTAGCACCACCAGGCTCCAGGAAGATGAAAGAGGCCGAGACTCTGAGCCTCTCAAGGGAGGCTTGGGGCTGCCTGCAGAGAGAGGGAAAGCAGCTGGTTAGGCTAGAGTCCCACTCTAGCCCCCATTCCTCCCATCTCATTCTCACAGGACTGTGGCCTTTGGCACAACTCAAACTGACAGGCAAGTGGGGCATCTTCTGGGGCAAGGATGCTGGGTTTCTGCATTCCTACCTAGAACACATATGGCCTCTGGCCCTTACCTCAGCCCCACTGGCCTGGCCCCGCTCCCTGCCNGCCAGGGCGAGGCCAGGTGGGATCATACGAACACCTTGGCTAGGGCGTCAGCACCAGCACTGGCGATAAGTGCCTTGCTGGGATGGCAGGCCACCGCATGGATGGCCTCCTCATGCTTCTTGCGGTGGGCCGTGATCTCCTGCACACATGTCTTGTTGTCTAGGCTCCATAAGCGCAGAGAACAGTCATGGCCTGCACAGGCATGGAACAGATGAGGCTGTTACCAAGCCTGAGCTCGGACTTGGGTTCTGAACCCTTCACTTGGCCTCATGTAAAGGCCTTGAGTTGGAGGCAACTTAGCCTTCTTCCTCCCATGGATCTGCCCTAAGTGTAACCCTTCTGTCACCATCCTGCTAACCATTCTGCTAACTGCCAAGTATATGTAAAGACCCTGGGAGGATGGTGACAGACACCGAGCAAGAACAGCTTAAAGTGGTAGGGTGTGGCTCAGAGGCTGCCAGCCCAAGGTCCTGGGTTCTATTCCTAGCACAGCAGGGAAGAAACAAAACAGAAGAAACTAATTCCAGCTGATAGGCAAAAAGATCAGTTCAAGAAGGGGAAGCCTTCCAGGTAGAGGGATGGCCAAAGAGGGCCTGGGCAAGCAGCCTATTAGGCCTGATGACTGCAGGGAATTGAGACTGGCTGGGCTAGGGACTTTGCTGGGCATGAGAGGGCACGACTAGCTTGAGGCTCTGCTCCTCAAGTCAGCCCAGCTAGAAGGACTCAGCCCAGAAAGCAGTGCCTCTGATCTTAAGCTTGTCTGTACCACAGCTGGGTCTGATACCACTGGCAGGGAGCAGGAGGTCTACGGTGTAGCTGTTCAGCCAGCACATGGCAACATCAGGCAGAGCGAGCTGTGATCTGCTCACAGCCTCCACCAACACTTACACATCTGCAAGCACATGTGCACACACTCATCACAGCTGACACTGGTCTGAGGGACCCCACCATTCTAGAGGAGATGGCTGAGCCTATATCTGAGAGCAGAGAGGGACCAAGTGCTCAAACTCCAAGGGGATCTGGGTCCATCACCATACACCTGTAACATAGGACAAACCCCCCACTTTTTGCAGGTATTTTGCAGGAATACCAGGGGCAGTCGGTGAGGATGAGGCAGGAATGGAGTTGCCTGCCATGGCTGTAGCCCCTTCTCTTTGCCTCCAACCCTCCTGAGGAAGGAGCAGCGAAAGAGGCCCAACTTACTTCCTGACATCAAGAACACGCCATTGGGGTCCACGGCTAGGCAGGTGACTGCGTCCAGGTGGGCAACCATGGAGTGCACAGATTTACCTGGAGGGAGGGACAGAGAGTGGCTGGTAGTGACCTCCCTCTGCAGGCCTTATCTGGGAAGGTGAAGCTGAGGGGTTGGGGTTGACAGCCTATAATATAAATATCAGGATTTGGCAGTCCAAATGTGTTCCCAAAAACACAGTGAGGGGACAACTAAGGCTGGGCCTCACCTGTCCGATTGTCCAGGAATCGGATGCCCCTATCGTCGTGCGCAGTAATGGTGAGGGGCTGATTTGGGTGACTCACCACCTGGTTGATCTGGGTTGGGCCTGGAAAGTAAGTGGGGAGAGGGGAGAGGACTGAGGAGGAAAACAAGAAGACTGGACAGAGGAAGGAGCAGCAGGCCACTTCTGCAATTGGGGACATGCTACCCAGCCTGCTATGTCAAACTGGCTGGCCACCACTGAGCCTTGTTTCCTTCCTGCTTGTGGCCCCAGAGGGCACATGGTTAACATTCTGATCTCACTGATGGCTAGGTCCCCAAAGCTACAGGAGGAACTGGGGTCCTATGGGCATTCAAATCAGTCCCATTGGCCTGCCTGGCCAAGAGCCCTCACCGCTGCTCCCTCGGGACTCCAATGTGAGGAGGGCACTGCCAGCTTCCAAGTCATAAAGAACGGTGTCACCAGAACGAAAGGAGGCCACGACATGGGCAGACTCGGTGCTGGTGAAGGCCACTGAGGTGGGGATCCCGTGTTCTGAGAGCACAGGGGAGAAAAGGTTACTTAAGGGGCCAGGCCCACCCTATGGCTGGGGGCCTCCTCTAGAGCCACCCCAAGCCCTAGGCTCTGAATCCTGTTGTGAGACACTGGCTCAACGCTCACCTCCAGACATGGGGAAGGTACAGAGGCAGCTTGGACTACTGCTGCTGGGGTCCCAGATGCGGATGGTGCCATCAGCGGAGCAAGATGCCAGACGGTGGGAGGTGGGACTGAACGCCAGACCCCACACAGCATCCCCATGGCCTTCCAGGACATGGCTCAGCACGCTTGGGTCTGGGCAGGCCAGGAGGAAATAGGCTATTAGTGGTGTCAGCCCCACCAGAGAGCCCAGGGCCTGCAACTCTGATGGGACCTGGGTGGCTGCCCACTGCCCATGAGCTCACCTGGGCAGATTCCTCATCTAAGGAAGCAGCTCAACAGCTTAGAAAAATGAAGCTACCGAGTTCACTGTCTCCCCAGGGCCAAGGTCAGCAGCTCAGGGTACCAGTGGAGCAAGAAGGGCAGTGCTGTCTCTGCTGACCAAGGTCGGCCCCCTTTAGCCCTGGAATGTCCTTTCTTGCTAGTTTCTCACAGCCCCTGCTGCTCAAAGGCCCTTCTGTAGCCTCTCAAGCTGTTGGACTCCACACAGTTCTGGGTCAAGTCCAGCTGACACCTGAAGTATGGGCAGTTCACTTAGGACTGACCCTTGACCTTTCCAGATAACTAATCTTGATAGTAAACACAACTCCATACTCTGCCACAATATTCAAAAGTAAAGCAGCACTGGGGAGGCAAAGGCAGGAGGATTTTTGTGAACTGGAGGACAACCTGGTCTACATAGAGATTTTCAATATGGACAGGACAACACAGTGAGACCCTGTCTTTAAAAAATGGGGTGGCAGGGCTGGAGAGATGGTTCAGTGGTTAAGAGCATTGGCTGCTCTTCCAGATGACCCGGGTTCAGTTCCCAGCACCAACATGGAAGCTCACAACTGTCTGTAACTCCAGTTCCAGGGGATCTAACACCTTTACATCAATGCACATAAAGTTAAATAAATTATTCTTAAAAAAATGGGGTGGCAGAGGCAAGCAGATCTCTGAGTTTTGAGGCCAGTCTGATCTACAAAGCCAGTTCCAGGACAGCCAGGACTACACAGAAAAATCTTTTCTCAAAAAAACCAAAACCAAAACAACAACAACAAAAATGTGGTGGAGGTGGGGCTGGAGAAATGGCTCAGTGGGTAAGAGCTCTTAGAGCCAGGCTTGGTTCCCAACCTTGGTTCCCAAATGGTGGCTCACAACCATCTGTAACACACACAAATACATGTAAAAAGAGTAAAACAGGTATCAATGAGTAGGGCAAAGGCACTGAGTATGAGAAACTCTGGGTACCTTTTCACTTAGGAAAAAACAATTAGCCAAGCAGTAATGGCAGATGGCTTTTAAAACCCAACACTTGAGGACAGAGGCAAGAAGATCTCTGTGAGTTTGAGGCCAGCCTGGTCTACAGAGAGAGTTCCAGAACAGGCTCCAAAGCTATACAGAGAAACCTTGTCTTGAAAAAAACAAAAACAAAAAAACAAGAAACCAAAAAAATTAACTACTTAAAAAATTTAAAAACTTTTATGGTCAAGCAATGGAGCTGCACTCCTTTAACCTCAGCATTCAGGAGGGAGAGGCAAGTGGATCTCTAAGAGTTTGAGTCCAGCTTGGTCTAGAGAGTGAATTCCAAGTCAGCCAAGGTTATACAAGAAACACCCAAAACACCCAAACCAAACCAAACATTTTTAAGCAAGCAGACCTAGAGTTGCTTTCTCTCTCCCTCTCCCTCTCTCTCTCTCTAATTATTTAGCCTTATTTTATATGCATTGGTGTTTTGCTTGCATGTATGTCTGTATGAGGGTGTCAGGTACCCTGGAACTGGAGTTACAGTTGTGAAATGCCATATGGGTGCTGGGAATTGAACCCAGTCAAAATAATAAAAACAAAAAAAATGGGGTGGAGGTGGGGCTGGAGAAATGGCTCAGTGGGTAAGACACTCAGTATCATTTAAAAAAAAATGTCTTTTAATAAACTCCAGCCCTGGAGAGTAGTTAAGAGCATTGGCTGCTCTTCCAGCGATCACATTCTTTTCCTCCCCAACTCTTCCCAGATTCTCCCACCTCCTTACCCACCCAACTTCATGTTCTTTCTCTCTCAAAAAAAAAGAAAAACAAAAATCAAAATAGTTAAACTAAAGACAGAGGATAAAAAAGCAAAAATTGCCAAAAAGAAACAAAACAGACAAATAAACAAACAAAAAAATCAACCGTAACAACATGGAGTTTATTTTGTGCTGTCCAACTATTCCTGGGCATGGGGCCTGCCCTGGAGTTTGACTGATACACCCAGTGACACTGATCAGAGACTCACTTTCCCTTTCTCAGTAGGAATCAATTGCAAATAGCTTCTTACTTAGAGATGGGATTTGGTGTTCACTTCTAGTAAAAGACATTTTTGTTCATTGTATTTGAGATAGGGTTTCTCTGTGAAACAGTCTTGGCTGTCCTGGAACTAGCTTTTGTAGACCAGGCTGGCCTCCAACTCACAACTGCCTCTGCCTCCTGAATGCTGGGATTAAAGGTGTGTGCCACCAGCTCCTGGCTCCTCTACTTAGCTCTTAAAGGGCTAAAAGTAAAGCCTAAACTCCCTGCCATATGGTTCCACTGATGCCTCTCAGCTCATTTCCTCTGCTCCTAATAAACTCTTCCACTGACCCATGATAAGACCTTGGCTGGTCCCCAAAGACAAGAGTCTACCAAGCTGTCCAATCCATTGAGGCCCTGACTTAGGCTCTCTTGCCTCTGCTTCCCTCAAAAGCCCAACCTTCCCCTCACTACTACCACTCCTGCCTCATCTCCCTCTGCCCTACCCACTAATGCTAAATTAGATTGGGAGCTCTATAGAGCTGTTCCCCAGGGTTGTGACATAAGGTGGGAGTGGGAAGGGTCTGTCCTCACCGTAGCCATCATATGGGTCCATATTGAGGTCAGGAATCTTCCAGCTGTGGATGCGGGCATCAGCCCCACCGCTGTAACAGTACTCGCTGTTGCTGCCCATGGTGACTGCCAGCACAGGGCCCCTGCAGAGTGCAAGGGTAAGTGATGGAAGGTAGCTATGGCTCAGGCCTTCCTTGCTCATAGAAGCTTGAGGGTTTCTCCTAGCTATTTGTCTGTTTTTTGAGACAGGGTTTTTTTGTGTAGTCCTGAAACTCACTCTGCAGACCAGGCTGGCCTAAAACTCAGACAGCCACCTCCTGCCTCTGCCTCCTGAGTGCTGGGATTAAAGGCATGCACCACCATGCCCAGCTCGCCTAGCTATTTTTGTTTTGTTTTGTTTGAGACAGGGTTTCTCTGTGTAGCTTTAGAGCTTGTCCTGGTACTCACTCTGTAGTACAGGCTGGCCTCAAACTCAGAGATCTGCCTGCCCCACCTCCCAAGTACTGGGATTAAAGGCATGTACCACCAGCACTAGCTTCTCCTACCTACTTTTAAAAATAGTTTAAATTTATTTATTGTTACATATAACACTGTACATGTAGAGGCCAGAATACAGGTTAGCTTCAAACTCACAGAGATCACCTGCCTCTGCCTCCCAAGTACTGGGATTAAAGTCATGTGCCACCACCGCCCAGCCAGAATACAATTTTCTGGAGTTGGTTCTCTCTTCTCACCAGACGGACTGCAGAGATCAAACTTAGGTTGTCAAGCTTAGTAGCAGGTACCTTTAACCACTGAGCCATTTCATCAGTCTCCTTTCCTAGGTAATAAGGATGTCACAGGGAATTTTACATCCATGCTCTGGTTAAGCCATCTGGGAAAGCTATCTGTCTCCTACTCTCTTCCTTTACTGCTCAGAAGGGCCTCAGTGAAACCTCAGTGGGAATGAACATGTCCCTGAGCAAGGGATGTGCTGAGGGCCCACTGTACAGAGGAACCAGGATGGAGACTGCTGTTCCAGGTCTCCAGGGTAGCATGGAAAAGGTTAGCCCATGCTGCTGGAATGCAGGGCTTACAAACAGGCTCAGGCGCCTCCCTACCTGTGAGCACGGAAAGCGTGAATCGGCTCCACGTCCAGCGCAGCATTTCTGTGGGAAAAAGAAGAACCCATCACTGAGACCCCAAGTCCTAGGGCCCTGCCCCTTCCAGGGTAGCATCCTTACTTCTTGGCTGTAACTGCTTTCTGTAGGTTCCACAGTTTAAGTGTGCCATCCTCAGAAGCAGTGAGCAGTGCTGATTGGCTGTGGTGGAAGGCCAGCGAGCGGATGCCATCGTAGTGTGAACGGAGGGTAAACTTGGGGTTCCATGTCTTCTTGAAGGCGTCTTTGCTATCAGACAGCTGGGGATGGGAAGCTGCCTCAGTGTTCTCTTGTATATCCCAGCACTCATACAGACAGTGACACCACTCCTTTCAGACTGAACTGACTAGCCCCAGTCTGATCTCCCTTCCGCAGGCCAGAAAAGCCCTTCACATACTCAGCAGGTCTCAGCAACATGGAAGGCTTGAAGGGGTCAGGGAGCCTAATTCTTTGGGGCGTCACAGTTCAGAGGTCCCTCAGGGAGACAGACAGGTCCTAAATACACAGAACCAGGAACTCTGAGGTCCCTGAGGCAGGGACACCAAGGCAGCCTAGCCTCCTCTGCAGGGATCAAGAGGCCCTGGTGAGGTAGTGACAAAGCAGGATTTAACTAGCACCAGGTAAAGGAAAGGGACTGAAGAAAGAGCTGTGTGTGTATAGGCCCTGAGGCAGGAGGCAGCAAGGCCAGGATACACACCAAAAGTGTAGCACGAGAGAAAGCCAGCAAGGTCAATGGCAGGCAGAACAGGGGGTTCCATTTAGAAACTTATAGTTTGCTTCATCCTAAGCAAAAACTCCAGAAAAATGGGAAGCCACATGAGGTTGTAGGACCTTAGAGAGGTCTTGGCCTCTCTAAGGAGGCTGGGATTAGGGGAAGGTCAGAGTAACTGCAGATAGGTCCCTAAACTACAAAGCCCTAGGGAACAAGTCTTGAAGTCCCTGACAGGGAAGCAGAGCCATCAGGTCCCAGGAGAGATGCTCTGAGAGCATGGGTTCTACAAGATGAAGCTGCTCACTGCAAGGGGACGGCCTGGTTTGGGAGACACCGAGCTGTCAAGGAATCCTCAGCACCATCAGACCCCCTTCACTTGGGCTCAGCAGCAATTTCTACCATGATTATTAGGAACTGGAGGATTTGTGCTCAAGTAGATTCCCTACTCCCTGAAGCACCCGTGGGGCAGGTTGAGGAACCCTACAGTACACTCCCAGTAGACCCTGCCCAGCCTCACTTCTGCATTCTACACTAGCCTCCAACCTTACTGGAGCCAGTAACCCGATCTTCTGCCCTGAAAAGCGCATTCAAACCCACCACAGAAAGTCCCAGTGACCAAGGTGCGCAGCACAGAATGCCAGTCATGAGGCCCCTTCATTCTAGCCCCTGTTCCACTCACAATAGAGGCCCTGAGTGGGGAAGCATGGCTGGCAATCATCTCCCCACATCACCTAAGAAGGCATGAAAAGAAGAAACTTCTGTGTCTTTCAGAGCTTGCACCCAAGTGAGGTGTTTGCCAGGTACCCCTCTGTAAGGCATGGTGTGTTGAGGTCTCCTGCTGGGGTACAGAATGACCTTTCACAGTCCTCATATGAAAGGGACAGAACCCAGACCTGCAACATGCTCAGAGCTAAGAACTGATGGGGCACCCCAAAAACTTACATCACAGCTGAGGTCGTTGTCATTGGTGACGGTGAGATCTGCCAAGTCCCCCAGGCTCACCTCCCCGCCCCCGATAGTGTCCATGATGAAGACGTCTGAGGAGAAGCCAAAGGAACCTGGTAGGGGGGAGGGGTAGGTGGGGCAGACAGGGCCAGGGAGAGAGAGAAAGGCAGAGAGAGGCAGAAAGGATGAGGAGCAAGGAAGAGAGGCAGGAAGACAGGATCAAGAATCGCAGCTGGAAAGGAAGACAAGGACGGACTGACAGACAGACAGGGGAGGACAGACAAAAAGAGAGGGAAACAGACAGACAGACAACCTTTTGGGACAGGTAGGCTGCAGACTGGAGACTGAGCCTTACCTCTGAGGACACAGAGACCCCGGGCTTAGCTCTGCAGCACCCCCTCTGTCATGGACCCCAAGGTATTGACATGTGGGGCTGGAGATTACCTTCATGAGGCCGGGGCTGGGGTGTGCCAGGAGGTGGAACGGTCACTTTGGGGGGCAGCCCATCCACATCCCGGAGGTCAGCAAGAATTCCCTGGAGTTTGACCCGACAGCTTTCTGCATGAAAGAGGCATAAACAAGAATCGCCCACCAGTTCTACCCAATCTTTCAGGGAAGCCCACCCCACTGTTGCTGGACACAGACAGGAAATAGACTGGCAGGGACCCAGTGAGAGATGGCAGGCATCTCTCTACCCTAGGCCCAGGGGACCCCCACGGCCCTTCTGGTCAGGAGTCACAAGGCAAGAAGAGACATAGTCCCATCCCCCCATCAGTTTTCATCCTACCCCCTACTTGAGTTAGATAGGCCCTGGACACTTGCTGTGAGGACCAGAGCTGACTTCTGGCAGGGCCACTTGAATACAGCTCAAAGGGACTTTCCAGGGAAGGGTAAGGGCCTGGACCTCGCTTGGGGCTTCAGCTATCCTTGACCCACCTCAGGAAGTATATCCGCCCTGGCCCCAGACAGGAAGCACCTGAAGCATGCAGGGTCAGATCCTGTCTTAGCCAGGCCTGTCAGTCAGTCTCTAACTCACCAGGCTCACGGGGGTTTCCCTCTGTAGCACAAAGTCGAGGATCTGGAGACCCCTCCCCATCTTCTCCTGAGCCCAGGAAATCAAACTCATTGATAGCATCTTCTGAGTCATCTTCCTCATCCTCGTCCTCCATTTCAGGCACTAGAGCCTTGGATGGGAGCTAAGGTAGGGGAAGAAGTGGGAAAAGGAGCTGGAGTTCAGAGATCAAACCCAGCTGGTTCCCAGGAAAAGGCAAGCCATCAGCTCATTTCCCAAAGCCTAGATCTGGGGACTGCAGAGGGCCCTCCTGTACCGCCAGCACTGGGCACTCATCTCTCCTCAGCTTTGCTGAGCCCCTCCCCAGCACATGGCTCTCAGGAAGTCATATGATACAAGCCCTGGGGAGAGACATACAATTGCAAGGGGATGAACAGAACCTCTATTTCCACTCTGGGCATAAAACTTTTTTTAAAAAGATTTATTTATTTATTTATTATGTACACAGTGTTCTGTCTGTCTGTATGCT
>LOEQ01004837.1:138999-150970 GCA_001685075.1 Bramus lutescens | reverse complement strand
AGGACCTCTGGAAGAGCAGTCAGTGCTCTTAACCTCTGAGCCATCTCTCCAGCCCTCTGGGCATAAAACTTACAGTGATAATATACCCTTGTCACTCAGCTGTGTGCTTGAGCAAGAACTAGTGGCTCACAGAGGAGTTTACTGACATGGCTTCATTTTAATCCACAATCCTGTGAACAGTGACCCACACTAGTACCCTTCTTCCTATCCTATATGCGTAGGAATAAGTTATACAGAATGAAGCCCATTATCCCAGGCCCTCAAAATGGGCAGCACCAACAGACTGTGGAGCCCAGGACAAAGTTGATTCTCCAAAGTGGTCATCCAGAGGGTCTGGATCTAGAACTAACAACTCTCAGGCATCCACACCAGGGAACCCACAGGGCATGGGGGACAAGACAGTGAAATGCACAGGCCTCTTGGTATACAACAGTGAGGGGGAAGATGAAGGTGACGTTCATGCCTGATTTAGTACTCAGAAGTTGAGCAAGGCAGAAGGTGGCCAAGAGTTCTAGACTAGCCTTTATTGTAGTATGAAACTCTGCCACAAAAGGAAACAAAAGGGCTGGGATGAAACTCGGGCACAGAGTGCTTGCCTGGCATAAGTGAGACCATGAGTTTGAGCACGAGAACCACAGAACAGAAAAACAAAATAAAGTGAAGAATCATTTCTGCTGTGAGGCCTGGTTCCTAGAAAAGTGTCATCCAGGCTCAGAAGAAGAGTCCTGAGAGGCTGGGGAGATGGCTCAGTTGACTGCCTGCCAAACAAGCCTCAGGTCCAAGTTCCATCCCCAGCCCCCAGATAAAAAGACAGGTATGGCAGTGGGTACTTGCGATGCAGTGCTGGGGAGAGGAGACAATGTTTGAGGTTTGCTAGTCAGCCAGCCTGGAGGCTTATCAGCAAGTTCAGGCCCATTGTCTCAATAACACAAACCAGACATGGTGGTACAAGCCTTCAATCACAGCACTCGGGAGACAAAGGCAGGAGGATCTGTAAGTTCCAGGCCATCCTGGTCACAAGCTCTAGGACAGCAAGGAGGACGACACAGAGAACCTGTGTCAAAAACAAACAAACAAAATACCAATACAAACTGTGATGGCTGTTCTTGTTGTCAACTGACTACATCTGGAATTACCTAAAACTCAAGCAGCTGGGCACACCTGTGAGCGATTTTCTTAATTAAATCATCTGAAGTAGGAAGATCTGCTGCAAGAAGGCCGCTTGTTCGTCCCAGCTGCCCAGAACCGAAATAATCACACAGAAACTATATTATTTAAATCATTGATTGGCCCATTAGCTCTAGCTTCTTATTGTCTAACTCTTACATATTAATTTAATCCCTCTCCATTAATCTGTGTATTGCCATGTGGCTGTGGCTTATTTGCTAAAGTTCCGGTGTCTGTCTCTGGTGGGCCTACATGGCTTCTCTCTGACTCCGCCCTCCCTTCTCCCAGCATTCAGTTTAGTTTTCCCTGCCTACCTAAGTTCTGCTCTATCACGGGCTCAAGACAGTTTTCTTTATTCATTAATGGTAATCACAGCATACNAAATCATCTGAAGTAGGAAGATCTGCTGCAAGAAGGCCGCTTGTTCGTCCCAGCTGCCCAGAACCGAAATAATCACACAGAAACTATATTATTTAAATCATTGATTGGCCCATTAGCTCTAGCTTCTTATTGTCTAACTCTTACATATTAATTTAATCCCTCTCCATTAATCTGTGTATTGCCATGTGGCTGTGGCTTATTTGCTAAAGTTCCGGTGTCTGTCTCTGGTGGGCCTACATGGCTTCTCTCTGACTCCGCCCTCCCTTCTCCCAGCATTCAGTTTAGTTTTCCCTGCCTACCTAAGTTCTGCTCTATCACGGGCTCAAGACAGTTTTCTTTATTCATTAATGGTAATCACAGCATACAAAGGGGAATCCCACATCAAAGATCCACTTTGAATTCAGATCTTTTGAGGTGAGAAGATCCACCTTTAAATCTAGACCACACCTGCTGGTGCCTATAACAAAAAAGGACATGGAAGAAGCAGCTTGCTCTCTACCTGTCGGCCCTCACTACCAAGTCCATTCCTTCACTGGCATTAGAGTCTACTTCTTCAGGATTCTGGCATATACTGAAGATCAGCTGGGACATCCAGCCTAGTGGACAGAGAAACTACTGCATTCTTTTTTTTTCTTCCTTTCTTTCTTTTTTTAAGTTTCTCAAGACAGGGTTTCTTTGTCCTGGAACTTGCTTTGTTGACCAGACTGGCCTTGAGATCTGCCTGCCTCTGTCTTTCGAGAGCTGGGGAGTAAAGGCATGTGTGCCACCACTGCCAGGACCACATTCTGTAAGCCATTCTAATAAATCCTCTTTCTATCTGTCTAGGTATCTATAGATTTATATATATCAAAGTGGCTATAGATTTATTCTATCAGTTCTAATCCTCTAGAGAACTCTGACTAATACACAAATAAATACCAAAAATCGAAACAAACAAATCCAAACAGTCACAAGGTAGACAGCTCTTGAGGAAGTAGACCTCCATATGAGGCATACAAATATTCCCCCTCTTTCTTTTTTTCTCTCTCTTATACACACAAAAGAAAAGACAATCCCAAGTGGGGTAGGGAAGAACAGAAGAATCTAACATCTAAACCAAGAAGCCAAGTTAGAGTGCCCACATCAAAGATGCACTCCAAGGTTCCAGGTCTATTATTTGCTTCATCTGGACAGGACCCTGTGCCAAGTCATGCCAGGGACCCTAGGGATAGAGTGGGAGCCAAGTCCCTTCCACCACCATTTCAAGACTTTTTCAGGGTCCAGATAAGGGAACCCGGAGCTCTAGAAGCTGACAAAACACATTCCCTGTGGCCCCAGGAGACCCAAGGCAAGATAAAGTGCGCCTAGACTAAACAGAAAAGAGCCGCAGAAGCCACATCTGGGAAAGTGGTGTTCAGGGAAAGCTGAGACTTTTCCCACAGCTGGTGTCTCTGCCTCCACCTTAGCATGTCCTGCAGGTGGCCACCTACAAAGCCACTACTGCTCCACTTGTGGTCTTGTCCCATGGCCTGCTCAGAGCTGGGTTGTGAAGGGTTCAGCAGATGTTAATGGGCAACTAAGGCCATATCACAAACAAGGACAGAATCTTGGAAACAGTACAGGACCATAGAAGTAGGACCATACTGGGTGCTGGGAGGAAGATGTGAGGGCATGCCGATAAGGTCAGGATGGACATCAAAGTCAGTGTCCACAGGCAAGGGCCCTGATCAAAACAGCAGACCCGAACCCCCAAGATCATACTGACTCCACAGACCTCACCCTTTTTACTGAGAGCCTGTGCTTCACACCCTTCTCAGGACTTGGGGATAGAAAGCAAGAGTCACAGGTAAAAACATTTCACTTAGGATTGGGGACAGGCTAGCTGAAGGGAAGCAGCCCTGCATGGGTCAGGGCACTGAGTTGTCCTGCAGAATCATAAACGGAAAGGTAGGATGGGGCATTATCTGGGGCCAGGGAAGGCCTGGGGCAGAGGCTAGGACAGCAGTGGAAGATTCACCCTCACACGCTGCTTCTTGTGTTGAACACTGTCTAGCTCATCATCCTCATCGCTGTCCTCATCCTCGCAGTTCTGCAGGAAGGGGATCTGCTCCAGTACCGAGCCACCCAGGCGCTCCTTACCATCTTTGCCTGCTGCGTTTCTGCCAAGAAAGGGAAACAGACAGAGGGATGTCAGTCCTGTCAGGTGACAAGAGGCCAGAGGTAAGATCCCAGACATAGCTGAGTTCCTAAGCCCCAAGATGCCCTGGCTTTGAGCATGCACAGCCTCTTATTCCGCCTCTGTCATGCAGTGTCATCCCTGGGGTCCTGGTACAGACCTAAAGCTATGCCTCCCACCCACTGAATTCCAACTGTAATTGACAGAGCACCCCTGCATATGCCTGTTCTACATCTGGCCAAGTCAGACATGAGCTGGGTAAGAAGACATCGCTGCCCAGTGCCCCTCCCCTAATCAGCCCAAGCAGTGGCCACTTTGCAACACTCAGAAATTTCCAACTCTTTACTATCAACTAACATGGACATGGGAGAGCCTTGTCCCATCATATAGGTAGCATTCCTTCTCTGCCTCCTGGCTCCCAGGGAAGCCAGACCCCAATACCAAGTGCAGGCAGCATAGACAGACTTGAATGCCATCCCTTCCTTACAGATATCCACCCTTCCCCTGCTGTCCACTGTCACACCAGAGTTGTCAACTGCCAGGACACAGTTACTACTTTCTAAAGAGATCAATTTAGTGTACCCTCTCTGGCCATCCCAGAACACTTTCCTTTGAGGACTTCCTCCTTCCACATCCATCTCTGCCTCCTCTCTGACTTCTGCTTCCTCCTTCAGCTCTCCTCACCAATCTCTAGACTTAGGAGCCCTCGAGGTCCACAGTTAGATCCCTCCCCAAACATCAGTGTGTTGTAAACTAGAGAGATGTTTAGGGCTCCAAGCTACATGTGGTCTCTTGATGTGGGGCACACAGATACTTTACCCAACACAACTGCACAACTGTATCAACTCCTGCTGTCCCCCCTCCTCCACCCAGGTTTCTGACTTCAGAAGGTACCAATCCATTCCTCAGACTTCTTTTCCTCTTCCTCCCCCTAAGTCCTTTACAAGAGCCCATTTCTTACCTGTCCATTGCTAAAGTCCGTTAGCTTTGGCCTAGACCCCACGGTAAGCCCCCAGCTGGCCTCCCTGCTTCCGCAATCTCTCCTCAAAGCAGACTAAGATGTCAGATGATATACCTCTGCTAGAAACCACTGGCTTCCCACAGCCCTGTGGGTAAGCATCCACTGTTTATCATGGCCTGGGAAGCACTCCGTGATCTGCCTCCTGAGATCTGGCCTCACCACAGACCACAGGCCACAAGGCTCATGTGTTTACTGCAGTAGCCATGCCACACAGGTCTCCTGCTTCCCACACACATCAAGCCCTTTCTGTCTCAGAATCCGGCTCTCAGTACTTCCCTTGCCTGGAGAGCACTCTTTCCTACTACTCTCTGGCCAAATGCTACCTCCACAAAGTGGTCCTCCCTCCCAGCTACCAAGCAGGGCACTACTTGTCACTTTTTTTTCCTGGCCAGGCTGGTCTCCAACCCCCTGGGCTCAAACAATCTCCTGTCTCTGCCTCCTGAGCAGCTGGGACCACAGGGGCGTGCCACAGTACCTGGCAATCTCCTGTCACTCTCTTCACATTCTTCATAGCACTTAGCATCACCTAATGATGATGTTACTGCTCCTGATGAATACAAACTACTGATGGGAAGATGAACAAAATGAGCCCCCTAAGACAAGGGTAGAGGCCTCACATGTTTCCCTCTGCAACCAAACCACCCGAGGTCTATCCTCAGCTAGGAAAAAAGACTGTGTGACAACCTAAAGGGGAAGCCTAGCAATGGTGGAGCCCACAACATAATCTAGAAGGGCTGGCAGAATAGCTGGAAACAGCTGACTTACTGCTCAGCCTTCCTCAGGGGGAAGGAAGAACAATATTCCTGCTCAGGGTCTCACCTCTTGATCTGTTCCTCGATCTGTTTTACCAGCAGAGACTCGCCACCACTAAGTCCCCCGGGGCCTGGTGAAGCCCTGGGAGCCCCCTCGATAGGCTCAGTGGCCCCATTGAGTTCCACTGAACGGCCCAGAAGGGAACGCACTCGCTTGGACCGCATGTCCAAGATGGTATCTGTGTAGCCCACCTCTTCCAGGTACCTGTGGAAGCAGAGCCAGGTCAGGAAACACATGCCACGCAGAACCCAGTAGCCTTCTGAGGGGCCACCAAAGAGCAGACGGCAATTTTTCAGAAGCAAGCCCTGAGCAGCAGCCTGGCTTCTGATACTTCTCAATGGAAGCCCTGGTCCCCATGCACGCTGTTATGGCACACTGTGTCCCCGACATGTAGGGGAGGGCCCACGTGCAAGAAAAGCCAGATGTCCATTGATGGACGCTAGGCAGAAGGTGACAAAGGCAGAGAGCCACAGAGAGATGGCTATGATCAGCAGCACAGCGAACATGGTGTATGTACCATGCTCCATGTGATTCCAGGTTTTATAAAAATGGAAAAAAGAGTGTGAAGGTGTGTGTATGCTTTCATCACACACAGACAAACACTTGTGCTTGCTTCTGGGATGCCTAGAAGACAGACATAACTGAGCAACAGTGACCTCTGCAGGGAAGGATCCAGGACACAAGAGTACACTGTTTTTTTCTGCGGTACTGGGGATGGACCCCAGGGCCTTGAGCATGCGAGGCAAGCGCTCTACCGCTGCGCTATATCCGCAGCCTGCAAGAGAGCGCTGTGGATTGTTCTACTTACTTCTACACCTGAGCATTTATTACTTCTGCAACTTAAAAAACTGAAGCCAGCTGAGACTGGCCTAAAGGAAAAAGAAAAAGAAGAGAAAAAGATCAAAAAGTCAATCATGGGTATCTGCAGCTTCCAAAGTTAAGGGGCAATACTGCCTTGCTGCTCTACTAGAGGCCCCTTTGGGTGCCTGTGCCCTCCTTTGCTTGTCTCATCTCTGTAATGCCTGTGTGTGTCACAGGCTCTTAGCTCCCAGGGGATAAGAGAGGTAGAGAAACCTGGCAATCTGGAAGGTGAGCTCTAGAGATGACTGCCTGGGAGCCCACTGTAGGCCCTCCATGAATTTATTAAATGGTCTCTGCACCAGTGAATCAGGGGCAAGCCAGCAGTTACACAATACAGACACTGTCATTGGCTCATTATATTTGTTTCAGCCCTCTGGGGTTATTTGTGCCCACTTACGTTAGCAGTGGTTTGCAAAGACTGAGCTGAAGGCAGTTAAGGTCAGCTTCCTGAGGTCTGTCACGAGTCCTAAGCCTCACAATGGATTGGCTCTCCAGACCTTTGACTTTCCAGAAGGGTGCCTATTACATGGTGGTGATTTCTGTGGTGCTGGGGATGGACTCCAGGGCCTTCCCTGCAGTAAGTAAGGACTGAACCCTTAAGCCACACTCTACCCATGAAAAATTTTAACATTACATAACCTAGCTAATTTATACAGAGGATTTTATAATAAGTCAAAGCATTACAAAGCCTAAGAACAGTAAAAGGAGAGTTGCGGCTCTTAACACAGCACAGAGCACTCCATTTGTGACTCAGGGCACCTCTCCAAGTGTTGGGGCTGATGGTGGAGATGCCAATATGTACAGGGTCACATTTCCTCAGAAATGGGATTATTTACTGGGACTATTTACTTCTCAAGTATCCTAAAATGCTAAAAATTTTTAAAGTAACAAAAATACTGACTTGGCTGGAGGCTGGTGGCTCACTGATTCTGTTTGGGGCCTCTCTCCTCTCAGGAGACAGGACAGCTCACCTCTCAGAGGGCAAGTCAATAGGGCTCACCTTCTCTGAGGTCCTGGGTTGAACCCACAACACCCAGGTACTAATACTATTATAATTTAATTTCACTCTTTGAAAAAGATTTTTCCCAACATTATTATTTTAAAAGGAAATGTCAGAGAGGCATGCAGGGTCAAGTTTGGGATGTGGGAGGGTGCCCCCTGTTGCAAGCCTTCCCTCTAGTTCCCATCGGCTGACGGGTCATTCCAGATCTGGCTGGGTGGGATCCTGATAGTTCATGTCCCAGTGGGGACAGGAAAGACTGTGGATTCCTTGGGTTTATCTTCTGAGCCAAGTATGCTGTGTGTTTCGGGCCCTATCCTGTCCCACCCCTCCCCCTCACTCACTGTCGCAGAAGCTGTCGCCCCTCCTTCCACACCAATGGGCTGTTGTCCAGTGTGACCGACTCCACAGGGCCATTGGAGACTAGAGAGAGAAAAGAGGAGGGCGTCTCAGTCAGGACACGGACACTTTCCTGTCACCCTTCCATCCTCTCCCATCAAGTCCGAATCTGCCACCATCACAGGCCTTGTCCCCACTTCCTGAGTGTGCTCCACCCACTCTCCCACTCAGAGTGACTCCTCTTTTGGAAGTTCTCCTCACTGCTAGGCTCCTGACTGGCCGCTGCCAACCACCACCACCCCCTATAATAGCAGAGCTGTGCCTCCACACGCATGTCTGGCTGCTGTTTTCTTATGCAAGGAGTGGGCAGTCTGGCTGCACTTCCTGGAGCAGCTCTGAGTGCCTATGAGCCTGCTTTCCATGCTACAGCTTTCACCTCTCACGATGAGGTGAGGCTGGCTGGGAAACCTGTTCTGTGAATTGCTCATCAGGTATGCACTGGGCATCTGTAAGGCCGCGCTACATGCCTGGGCCACACCGATCAAGAGCTTATTATCTCGGTAGGAGAAGCATGGCAACAGCTGATGGCCTTTCTTAGCCCTGCAGGCAAGGCCTTTACAGAGCCCTGGACCAAGCTCCCAGCATCACCAGCACAGTCAAGCACACTGCCCTTGCCACAGGGTCTACCTACA
The DNA here is from genome assembly GCA_001685075.1 of Bramus lutescens. Taxonomy (NCBI): domain Eukaryota; kingdom Metazoa; phylum Chordata; class Mammalia; order Rodentia; family Cricetidae; genus Bramus; species Bramus lutescens. The sequence continues at coordinate 142,541 of LOEQ01004837.1, read as the reverse complement.
CTGACTAAGTACTAGTGCCTCACCTGAAAATATCCTCTTACTCCCATGGGCATCTGATCCCTCCTTCCAGAAGCTTAAGTCACCAGTGCCCACAGAACAGAACCACATCTATTCTGATCTCTGCTGTGCCCGTTCTGTGACAGGAAGCCAGTACATCACATATCAAATTTTGAGGGTAAATGACTGAATGACAGCCCAGTGCAAACACCAGCTCTTCGATGATGGTCTTCCTACACTTTCCACAGCATGCCACAAATAGTCTCACTCACTCTCCTAACAGGAGGTGGCGGGAGTTGCTGGGGCACCCATAATGTCCCTGAGGACAGCAGGATGGCAGACAGGTATGCCTGAACACAGTGTCTGATTAAACCCCACTGCAACCCTATGGCCATTGCTGCTTTTCATGGAGCAAAGTAAGAAAGCACAGGCCACCTGCAACTTCTCTATGCCAAGCAGCTGCTGTGCTGGGGGGTGGCCAAGGGAGGATGCAAGGTCAGGTACCTTGTTCTGACAGATCTGCCTTCTTCTCCCCCTGATTCAGGTCTGTCCCAAACTTCAGTTTATGATACTTGGCCCTAAAAGAGTAAGTAACAAATGAGTAGAGAAGAGCAGACAGGGAAAAAGACCACCTCATAAAGCCCAAGTTCCAAGGCTTCCTTCATTCACACTCTGCCCCCAGGCACCAGCTCTAACATTTTCAGTTACCCTCCTCCTGAAGCCTGAGTTCCTTCCCAGAACCACAGCCAGCAACACCATCAGACTATGGCAAGAATAAGCAAGGTAGCAACTGTTCAGACCTGGTGCACACAGTAGGTTTGCCATAGCCCCTAATGCTGCTGCTGGCATCTGAATCCCACCCACTACAATCTGGTTCACCCACTCCTAGGGATGATGGGAAGAGGAAGGTGAAGAAATTTCCTTTGCTGGCAGGAGTGAGCTAGCAGCCTGCCACCCTATCTGGAACAATGACCTCTCTGGCAGGGACAGGGCTCACCTCTCCTGCTTCAGCGCATACTCCAGCATCTTGATCCGCCGCACTAGGTCTGTCTTTAGGTTCTCTTGGCCTTTCCTCTCACCCTGGAGGAAAGCCACCTGAGCCTGGGACAGAAGAGGCTAAGGGTCACTGATGCTGTGTCTCCCTCCCCATTCAGGCACAGCTTCAGCCTCTCCCCCACGGATGCCAGGATTCAATAAGAAGCGAGGTCAAGCTGAGTCTTCCTCCAGAATCTCTAGGTGTATCACCCATAAAAGAGCTCCATCTATAATCTCAGCACTCGGGAGGCTAAGGCAGAGGGATTGCTATGAGTTTAAGTCCAGTGTGGGCTAAGATAAGACTTTACCTTTAAAAAAGAAAAGAAAAAAGCTGAGGAGCCATTTTTAACCCATGAAGTTCAAACAGAGACAGCCCAGCCTGACTTGACCATGGCATTCTGAGGAGTTAGGTCAGGGATGTGTTGGGGGTGTTAAGCATTAACAGCCCTGAATTGCCCCCTTCCCCCATCAGCTGCTGTCCCTATGGTTGCTGGTGGAGGTGGTATCCCACTATTCCTTCAGAGCATCTGTTGCTGAGAGGCGTAGGAAGCTACTTCTGGCACTCAGGGACAAGAGTAGGAGGCTGGGCTCAGCTCCCGCTGCAATGCAGAAGCAGTTTGAAGCTTTATGCTGCCCAGGGCATGAGGAGATAGATGTGTCACAGACATGGTATATGGTTCCTGCCACCCTCTCCTCCCTGACTGCTAGATGGGCTGCCCTAGTCAACTCCAGTCTGTCAACAGATCATTTAGAGACATTGAGCCAACAGCCTTTGAGGCACCACCAATCATGTTCTGGAAGCCCTTCTACCTAAGTCCCAAGCATGGGGCTCTTTCTGCCTTTCCCAGAATGGCTCCACTGTTCTAGCCCAAAGCAGCCTGAGAGCCAGGTCTGGCTCTGCCACTGATTTGCTGCAGACATTTAGTTCATCGAGCCTCCTCTTTTAAGAGAATAGAGCACCACAGGCACTGTCCCTCATTTGTAGTTCTAATTTGTAATGATGGCTACCATACCAGTCCCTTCCTTTGCCTCTCTTCATTTTTCTCTCCCTGTCCACTAATTCAAAATTCCAGCTAGTCAAAGGGACCTAAGCCTTGAACCAAGACCCCCAAAAGCTCACAGGCTGACCTACCCGGTTCCTCCAGGGAGTGCTCAAATGCCTACTCAAGCTGCTCATTCTCCTCAGGGCTAGCAGGGTCCTTGACCTATCTTCCCTGTCCCTGTGCCCAGGCTTGCTATCCCTCACCTCCATTTCTTACCCAGAGTTAACAGAGGACCAAGACTGATCAGAAGTTAGGTAAGGGAGCTGCAGGCAGAAGACAGACAACAGGGCAAGGCAAACTAAAGGTACTCTTAAAAGTACAGCAAGGGTACACCAGAATGTGAACTAGGGTTAGTGAACAAAATGGGAGACAGTAAACATCATGGGCCACAGAGATGAACATGATGTCTACCGGAAGAGCACAGGGAGGCCACAGAAAAAGCTATAACCAGGTGTGTACAAAAGGCATTACAGCTACAATGTGGAGAACCAAGTGTAAATTTAGCAAAGTTCAAAGAGGCACCCCAATTAAAAAAAAAACAAAAAACATAAAACCCTGGAACTGGGCTGAGGATGTCAGAGTGCTGGCCTAGCACGCATGAAGCCCTAAATTTGATATCCAGCACCACATAAAATTGAGCATAGTAACATTAATGCCTGTAATCTCAGCAAACACATAAATAAATAAATCCAATAAAACCTTTTTTTAAAACCCAGAAGTACTGATACTAGCTGAGTAGGAGCCTCCCCAACACCCTCTTGGTCTGCTGTCCTCTTCCCAGTTCCTCTGGTAGAGAAGAAAGGAAGGACAATCAGGAAGATGTGGCTGAAGTGTCTTAGATTGGTGGAATCCCACCAAAAATGGGAAATGTTGGCACCAGCCTGTCAGTCTCCTACATGAGGGCAGCAAGGGAGCTGAGAGCTAGAAGTGCCACACCCTCCAGCCACAGGGCCCCAACACCCTGAGCTCTGACTTGGGGCTGCCATCTCTCCCAGGCTGCTCCTCTAAGCCAGCATCCTCCTGGAACACAGAGCCACTCCTGCTGCACATCTTCCCATTCTCAAGCTCCCCATTCAGTATGTGGCCTGGAGCCTATAGCTCACACAGCTCCTGACAGGGTGAGCTTTCATTGGATCCCAGAGTGCCCAAGAGGCTGAGTGGAGGAGGGAACTGCACACTTTCTCCCTGGAGCCTCATCTACCCTCTCCATTGCAAGAACAGCAGTTTCAGATCTCTCCCCAAGGACTCCCTTTTCAGAAGCACATAGCAGAGTCCCACAATCAACTATGCAAGAGTAATGACAGTTCTCTGCAGTCTCCTGAATAAAGCAGCCTCTTCTGCTAGTCTAGAAGTTTCTGAGGGGCAATATCCTCTGCTCCTGAGAACTCTGCTCTGAACTCTGGAGTTTCCTGGCCAGCCCTTTTCTTTCTTTCTTTCTTTCTTTCTTTCTTTCTTTCTTTCTTTCTT
>LOEQ01004837.1:49297-71300 GCA_001685075.1 Bramus lutescens | reverse complement strand
TTGGAAGAGCAGGCAATGCTCTTAACCTCTGAGCCATCTCTCCAGCCCTATTTATTATTTTTTTGAGCTTCTCTATATAACTCTGGTTGGAATTTTATATACAGAGCAGACTAGCTTCAACATTTTCCTGATCTTTCTGCCTCAGCTTCCCAAGTGTGGGGAAAACTGTCACCTCAGAGGCAAAGACAGGAGGATAGTCAGGGCTGGAGGTTAGCCAGGGCTAGAGTGAGACTTTGTGGATGTTGGGGAACAGCTCCTCTATAAAGTGCTCACTATGAAAGAAAAAAGGAGTGGGGGCACATGCTTCAATCCCAGTGCTGGTGAGGTTGACACAGGCAGCTTGCTGGAGGTTTCTGGCCAGTCAGATTAGACTAATAGGTGAGCCCCAGGCCTCGATGAGAGATCCCTATCTCAAAACACAGGAAGGCAGCTCCTGAGGGATGATACTCAAGGCTGACCTCTGGCCTCCACGCCCTGCCCTGCCACAAACTTGAACACATACAAGAATTCAATGCCTGGGCCACAGCCCAAGGCTAGGGTTATGGGCATGCACAGCAATGCTAGGGTTACGGGCATGCAGCACAGGGCTAGGGCTACGAGCATGTAGCACAGGGCTAGGGTTACGGGCATGCAGCACAGGGCTAGGGATACGGGCATGCAGCGCAGGGCTAGGGTTACAGGCATGCAACGCAGTGCTAGGGTTACGGGCATGCAGCATAGGGCTAGGGTTACAGGCATGCACAGCAATGCTAGGGTTATGGGCATGCAGCACAGGGCTAGGGATACGGGCATGCAGCGCGGTGCTAGTGTTATGGGCATGATATGTAGGGCTAGGGTTACAGGCATGTAGTTTTTTTTTTTTGAGACAGTGTTTACATAGGCTATCTTGGACTTAACCTCACCACTATGTAGTTGAGGACAACATCAATCTGCTTCTCTGCTTCACAAGTGCTTGGGTACAGGCATATGTGTCCACACACGTTATGTGGCTCTGCTTTGAGCTCAGCACTTCATACACTCCCGGCAAGCACTTTATCAACTGAACTATATCCTCAACCTTTTTCCCCTTTTATTTTCTTTCTTTTCTTCTTTTTTTTTTTTTCATTTTTGAGACAAGGTTTCAGGTTTCAATCTGTAGTTCTGGCTGGCCAGGAACTCTCTATGTATACCAGGCTAGCCTAGAACTAGAACTCACAAAGATCTGCCTGGTTCTGCCTCAGTGCTGGTATTAAGGACATGAGCCACAGGCCTAGTATCCACCAAGTTTCTTAAATTCATTGGCCATGTCCCCTTTGCCATGTAGTGTCACATACTCATAGCTCAGCAATTAGGATGGGGTTGACTTCAAGTGGCAGCTGTTCAATGTTAGCCCAATACAAGGTAGCACAGGAATACCGTGGGACATGCTCAGCTTCTTTAACAGATTGAAAATGCAGTGGGGTTTCTGTGCTGTCCCTAGACTGTGAGGACTTGGAATGAGATGGAGTGGTGATTGGTCTGTGCTTCTTCACTGTCTCAGTGAGTTCCTGAGCCCAGATGTCTCCTACGAATCAGAACTTCATATCTGTTCCCCTTCCCAGACTCTCCCTTACTGGTGACTGTCACTCTCTCCTAACACCTCTATGGAATGAGAGCAGAAACCTCCCTCCTGCTCTGCACCCCAACCTACTCTTTTGGGGGGCATGTATCTTGGAAGAACAGAGCTGTCCAGCTGGGAGTTCAAACAGAGCCGCCTACCTCTACTGGATGCTGGCTCATCACTAACATCCCTCTGCTGCCATCTCACTGGTACCATCTTGAGGGTATCCTGCTTCTGTTCTTGCTCCCTAAGGGGGATACTAGTCAGGTGTGGTGGTACAGGCCTGTAATCCCAGCAGCATGGAGGCTGAGGCTGCAGATTATGAGTTTCAAGCCAGTATGTGTTCCCTGCAACCATGTGGTGGAGGCAGGAGGATTCCTTCAAGTTCAAAGCAAGCCTGGACCACACAGTGAGTTTCAGGCTAGCCTGGGCTACAGAGTGAGTCTCACAAGGCAAAACCAAGGTAATTCAAACATTTGGGAGGCAGGGACAGGAGAATTTGAAATTCAAGGCAGCCATTCTCAGCTAGATAGTGACTTTGGGGCAGGCTGGCAGCACCTGAGGCCCTCTTTTCAAAATCAAACAAACAAGCTGGGCAGTAGTGGCACACGCCTTTAATCCCAGCACCTGGGAGGCAGAGGCAGGCGGATCTCTGTGAGTTTGAGGCCTGCCTGGTCTACAAGAGCTAGTTCCAGGACAGGTTCCAAAGCTATAAAGAAACACAGTCTTGAAAAACCAAAAACAAACAACAGAAAGTCAAATTAAACCTAAATTATGGCCAGCAGGTAAAGGCGCTTTCCAAGCCTGGCCCAAGGTCTATCCTTGGAGTCTACATCAAGGTAAAAGGAGAAATGACTCCACAGAGTTGTCTTCTGACAACACATGTATTGTCTCCAAACACATGAATTCCGTGGCATTCAAGCTCTCCCACAATAATAAACAATACCAAACATATGGGAGATCCTGGAAGCGTCTGCCAGCCCATGCCCCACTGCTCGGAAACCCTTCGGTGGCTCAGGACCTCAGCCACACTGATTCTCCCTGCAGGCTCATCCTGGAACTCTCCACCTGTGCTTCTGCCCCAGGGCCTCTGCAATGGCTGTTCCCCCGGGGCTTAGAATGTTCACTGGTCTGAAAACTTCTTCTACCCACTCAGCCCTTTACATCTTGGCTGAAAAGTCACCTGAACAAAGTTGTGGGTGTTGAGGACCCAAATTCAACTCCTCATGCTATGCAACAAGCATTTTACTCACTGAGCCATACCCCTGCTCCTGAAAAATAAAAAAAGCTGAAAGCATGCGGAGTGGATTAATAGAGGAGAGGAGATCTGGGCTGTGCTGCTATAGAGGCGGGCAGGAGGCAGAGGTTCCAGGGAAGTAGGGGGCTGAAAGAGGAGTGGGAAAGGCGTCAGTCACCTCCACAAAGTTGGTGTGCTTGGCATCTCTGACGGTGACCACGGCGTGCACCTCCTCGATCAGCTTCTGTTTCTCGTCATCATCGAACTGCATGTACCACTTGGCCAGGCGTGTCTTGCCTGCCCGGTTCTGGATAAGGATGAAGCGGATCTAGAGCAAGCAGGGGAGGAAGTGAGAGAGGTAGGAACAAGGCTCAGGGTAGGTACCATCAGATACCCTATAGGGAAGATGGTGGGGCCCAGGGTCTCCCTGTAGCCACCTTTCTATGGCTGCCTCCATGGGCCCTGCTGGGTCATACCAGACATGGGCTTGATCCATGTCCCTGCAAGTCCTCTTCCATTGAGCAGCTGACCAAGTCACAAGCTTTAGTTCATCTTACATGCATTTTGGAAGCCATTTCCTCACCCTCGAATCAAGTTTCCTAAGATGCTCCATCTTATCAGAGATGGGGAAAGCACTCAGGGCCTTGTGCAAGCCAGGCAGGAACTCTAAGGAACTCTATGGCTGAGCCACACCTCCAGCTCTGCACTGAGGGAGTCTAGGCAGGGGCTCTACCACTGACCACACCCCAGCCCCTCATGGGGAATTCTAGGCAGGGGCTCTACCACTGAACCACATCCCAGCCCTTCACTGGGGGATTATAGGCAGGTGTTCTACCACTGAGCCACACCCCCAGCGGGGGATGATAGGCATTAACACTGAGCAGCAAGTTGTTACCCAAGCTCAACAATGGCTAACAAGGCACTCAATAATGTCTGTATTAAGACTTCTTAAAGCGGAGGATCACAATCTACTCCATATGTGGGGGGCAAGTGCTTGCTTTAGCCACCAAGCCATTTCTCCAGCCTACTTACTAAATATAATTCACATGTCAGCTGACTTTGCTGGTGCTTGATGGAATCCCAGCACCCTGGAGGCAGAGGCAGGAGAATTACTGTAAGTATGAGGCAAGCTTGGTCTATATCCTCATTTACAGACAAGCCAAGCCTACATATCAAGACCTGGTTTCAAAAAAACACAACAAAATAAAAATAGGGCACCAGAAACCCCACCCCTTCCAATGTTCTAAGGCTAATTTAGGGTGACCCCTTAGTCTCTTCACAGCAGTACAACTGTTACCAATTCTAGTATGTACTTTCCCTCCTCTTATTCTGCCAAGAGTGGCCTGGAACTCAAGGTCTTCCTACCTCAGCCTGAAGGTACTAAATTACAGTTCTATCCTGCCCAGTTCCATTCTTTGTAGCCAAATGCTATTCCACTGTATAAATCTACAGCATTTCATTTCTTCATTCTCCATCTGATGGACAACTGGATAGTTTCCACTTCTGAGCTACCGTGAAACGTGTTCTACAAGTCCCTGTGTGTGTACTCCTTGTTTTGTGGCTGCAAACCCAGGAGCAGGATTGTTAGGCTGTATGGAAATTGTTTATCCTTTCCAGGAAGTGTTACACTGCTTCCCAAAGCATCTGAGTTGTTTGTATGGAGATCAGAGGATTTTGGGGGTGGCTGTTCGCCACCTCCACCTTGGGTTCCTGGTATTAAACTCAGGTTGTCAGGTCTGTGTGGCAAGCCATTTCAGCCCATGACTGTCTGTGTTTTGCTGAATTCTGGGATGGAACCTGGGGTCTCACACCTGCCAGGCAGAGTAAGTGAGCCTTGACATTTAAGTACAGTAACTGCTTGGGGCCTCAGAGTACTGCAGGCAGTAAGTCATGTATGACATCCACCCATGGCTCAGACCCCACACACTCTGTGTTAGCCTGATTTTTTTCTGTCTGGCTCAGAAGTTGGTTAGTAAGATCCCAAAGCATTAGGTCACCTGTCACAGGGCAATTCTGAAAGCTGAGCAGGTCAAGCTGTCATTCCAGCTTTTTGGGAGGCAGAGGCAAGAGGATCACAAGTTCAAAGCCTGCCTAGGGAACTTGGTGAGACCCTGTCTGAAAATACTGAAGATGGACTGAAGAAACAGAGAGCTTGCTTACAACGCTCAAGGTCTGGTACTCAAGCCCCAGTACCACAGAAATGAAACAACTAGAGGAGTTAAAGTCACAAGTGCTTAGCACAGCACCCAGTACCCACTGAGTCCTCAGTAAAACTAGTATTCAATCACATGGCTACGAGCATGCATTCCTGAGCTAGAAAAGCATCGCAGTACTATTAGACAGTGGCTATATGCTCATGGGCAGAGCACTTAACTTCCAAAGGCCCCAGCTTCCCCTTCTGTGTAATGGACATAAATGGGATTCCGGCCTTCATTAGAGTAATAAGCAGGGTAACATCTATAAGAGGTGCATATGCGTCGTAAACCATAAAATTCAACCTCCTAGTAGCATTACAAAGTGTGTTGCCATTTCACTTTCAGAAACTCAAGTCCAAGCCAGATAGTGATGTCCATTTGCAATCGCAGCTACTGTGAAGGCTAAGACAGGGAGGCTGTGAGAGTTCAAGGGAAGCCTCAGCTACCTGCGAGACCGTATCTCAAAATGAAAAATAAAAAAAGGGGGACTGAGAGATGGCTCAGCAGTTAAGAGCACTGCTCTTCCAGAGGTCCTGAGTTCAATAGCAACCACATGGAGGCTCATGGCCATCTGTAATGAGAGCTGGTGCCCTCTACTGGTGTGCAGTCATTCATAATAAATAAGTCTTAAAAAGGAAAAAAAAAAGGAAAAAGAAAAAAGGGGACCAGCGAGATGGTTCCGAGGGTAGGGTCTACAAGCCTGGAGACCTGAGTTTGATCCCTGAGACCCACATGGGGGAAGGAAAGAACGGCCTCCTGCAGGTTGCTTCTGACCTTTGTAAAATAAATAGCACAGAAGAAAGGGCTGAAGTATAGTTCAGGGTCAGGGTGCTTGACTACCATGCACAAGGCCCCAAGTTTCATCCTCAATACAACAACAATAGGAGGAGGAGGAAGAGGAGGAGGACAAGGAGGAGGAGGAGGAAGAAGGAGAAGAAGGAGAAGAAGGAAGAAGAGAGAGAATGAGCAGTGAGGGAGGAACAGAAAGGAAGGAGAGAGAACCTGCAAGGTTGGAGATTTAGCTAAAGGCAAAGTACTTATGCAACATGCCCAAGACCCTAGGTTCAGTCTTCAGCACTGAAGAAAAAAATGAAAAAAAAAGAAAATCATGGTTTAAAGTTTCCCTATTGGGAAGCCTGGCTTTGAGCCCTATCTGTCCTATACAGGGATGCTCCTGCCCATTTTACAGATGATAAAGCTAAGGCCCGGGGAAAGCAGATATCACAACCAGAAAGCAGAGACAGCAGCTCTAAGTCTTTACCCTGAGTCCTGTTTTCTTTACGGGCCTTCACCCCCCAAGCCATATTCTTCACTCAAATCTATTCGTCTTACCCAACCTAAGCAGAGAAACGGGAACAGGATGTTACACACTCCTTCTAAGAACTCCTTCTGCTGAGCCAGGGAAATCCAGTTCTGGGCAGCCCAGGGAGGAAAGGGGTGGGCACGGCAGGCAGGCTAAGGCAGAGCCAGGCACAGGCCCACAGGGGAAGAGCAGCGGGAAGGCAGGGCGGAGAGCTGAGCCCTCTGTATCCTTACCCACCACCCAATACTTCTTTTGGTTTCCCCCAATGAGAATCGTTCTACCCCCAATCGAAATACAGCCGAGAAGCCCCTTATCCCTGTATCCATCCACCTCGGAGCTTCCCAACCATCTCCCCTGATGTTCCCTGTCACCCCCACCCCCCACGCATCCTGCTCCCTCCCCACCCCATGAAGCTTCTTCCAGCCTTCAGTTCAAGCATCTCTTCTCCCTTTCCAAGGCTGGTCTCCCTTATTACAAAGGTCGAACTGAGTCTCCAAGTCCCCTATTCCTTGGGCGAAGACTCATGTCCTGTTCTGACATCCCCCTACTATTCATCTTATTTCCCAAGTCCCCATCCAAAGAACTCTTAGCTCCAAAAGCCCCATCTGGGAGGTGGAGGTCTCCGCTAAATCCATTGCTCGGTCCTGGCTCCCAATACCCCCTACCAAACGTCACATCTCCAAGCCTATTCTGCACCCCAGACCTCTCCTCTATAGAACTCTGTTCAGCTGCTCCCCATTCTGTTCTAGATCCACTCTCTACTTTCAAAGCCCTCTATCCTTTTGTAGCAACCTAATCCTAATCCTACGGGGCCGACTTCCGGTTTCCAGGGTCGTCTTCCTCCCCTGATAGAGTTTCTCCCCCTGGCCATATCTAACTTGTCCCAACACTCGCGCTTCCTAAAACCATCTCCTTTTCCATAAGGAAGCCTCCCAACCCCCTCTGTAGAGTCTCTAGTTCTTCTCCATCATCCCTTCCTCATCTTCAATGTCTTCTCCCGCCTCTGTAGTTTCAAAATCTCCCCCAAATGTCTCCCACCAGTACAGTCCTTCCCCTAGACACCCCTTCCCGTCCGTATCCTCTTGCTTGGAACCCCAAGCACACCCCACGGTGCAGCATTGAGGCCCCAATCCCCCTTTCCGACTCCAATTCCGAGCGCCTGAGTCCGGCCCGGACCATCCACGGCAGAGGGAAGCTTGTCAGCTCCGAATCAAAACTCCGCAGTCCGTGCGTGGACTTCCCTCAGCCCGTCCCCGGTACGACGCTCCCCCTCGTTACCATTGCGACCCCTGTCCGGACCCCAAAGGCCCTGGTCCGCAGAAACTGGACGCTCTGGGTCTGCCTGCAGTTGTGGGGCCCAGGGTTAAAGCTTACTTCCGGCAGGAGAACCCGCCTTCCTCCTCATGCACAGCCCTCTGGGAATTGTAGTTTAAACGCTTGCGTTGCCGAGTAAGGGTCGCCCGGGGCGAGACGCCTTCCCAGCATACTCTGCGGTTGTCCTTTTCCTATCCAGAAAGCTAGCCTCCAAGTCTTCCAAGTGCATGCCGGGATTTGTGCATAAAGATCTCTGTATAATGACAATTCTCAAAGGTTAAAAAATGGGGCGGAATGAGGGTTGCATTTCGGGAAATGAGGTACTACTGCTACCCACCCACCTCCCTATCCCAAAGTTCACTCCCAAGGGCATGCTGGGAATAGTAGTTTTTCTTTTGAGTTTTAAAAATTTTTATAATTTCATTCATGTGTAATGTACTTTGATAATATTCCCGCACTACCTTCTATTACTCCATTCTTTCCCAAATTCCTACTTTCATGTCTTTTTCTTTCTTTCTTTTTTCTTTCTTTCTTTCTTTCTTTCTTTCTTTCTTTCTTTCTTTCCTTTTCTTTTTCTCTCTCCTCAACCCTGCCCAGATACAGGGTTTCTCTATATCTCTGGCTGCCCTGGAACTCACTCTGTAAATCAGGCTGGCGTCAGATTCATAGAGCTCCACCTGCCTCTGCCTCCCGAGTGCTGCCAAACCTGACGGCCTGAGTTCAGTCTTCAGAAGTCATAGAGGAAGGAAAGAACCAACTCTCTCCATTGTCCTCCGACTTCACACACACACACACACACACACACACACACACACACACCAGTTCAGTTTGTATTCTTGTTTTATACCCTAAAGCCACAGGTGGGGCAGACAAGCAACATTTCACAGAAGCCTGTGTGGCCCTTCGGGAGGGCAGAGACCATCGTTTCAGCTATTTTCTCCAGGGCACTCTGTTCCAGATTGCAAGTAAAGTCATGCTCGGCAGATAGGCAGTACGAGCAGCGCTTTGTGCAGATCACTAAGTAAACTGATCAGTTGGTATCTATTAATTGGTCTTTTCTATCTTATTCTACTTCATTAGACCCATGTACCAATCCTTAAGATATGGGTGGCTACTCCTGGCCTATCACTTTCATTCTAGTTATGATGAACCTGATAAGACTGTTTAAGATGCATGGTCCTAATAAAAGTCCTAGTTATCATAAGAGGCCCCATAGCAGAGCCAGCCAGGGTCCTCATGTTGTCCATATTGTACTCCAGTGGCTCTCATTTGTACCTCCTGTACCTCTTGCCTTAACCCTTTCTAATAAAATGTTGGCATTTTCTCATACTATTGCTGATTAATTAGCATAGAGACATCATTCTTCATTTCAAATGGTGGATATGCCTCCCTCTTTGGTGATAATCAAATCTAACCTCTGGTTTTGGAGGAACATCTCTCTGATTCTGGAGAGTGACTTGGCTTTCCTGAGCAACAGTTACTCTTTGATCTGAGTAGGATCCTGGCTGTTCTGAGCTTGTTTGATGTCTATTGCAGAGACTGGTTGCAGGCCCTATCAGGGCCATTACTAGCAGGTCTGGTAAAAGTACAGGAGTTTTCTTTTATTTTTTGACTCTCAGGGATGTAAGTATTGCTGGACCTCACTTCCTGAGAGCACTTCTAAGTAGGGTATTGGTCTGCACCTGTCTCCTGGGTATCAGGTGTAAACACCTTAGGGGCAGGTGAAGTATGTACTACTAGAAGCTACTGGGTTTTTTTGTTTGTTTGTTTTGTTTTTAACTAGGCCCAGCTAAACATGCCATTTTGTGTTGTTAGTCAGGCTTTGGTTAACTGTTCCTATCCCAGTGTAGATACCCTGACCTTCATACAGGCACACCCAGCAGGCTTGACTTAAAGATGGATCCGTTAGGTTAAGGAACTTGTGACTAGCATTTACAAAAGCCAGCATTTTGAGGCAGGGCTTTCCCAAATGAAGGGCTTCTCTATGGTCAGTTCCCATATTATTCCTTCCAGGTTTCCTCGCAATGACCTATTGTAGCCTTAATTCTTTGTTCCTCTGTGGGAGGTCCCTTCTAGACCCCTTTCATGGCAAAGTCACACACATGACCAGTATTTAAGATAACTCCAGTAGGTTCACCCACAATCATTGTTTTGCCCTCTGGCCCCTCATCTTGACTGAGGCTATCTTCAAAATGAATCTCAATCGGCTTTACTATTGTGGTTAGTTCTATTATAGCATCATGAGGTCTGAGGGATGATCCACGGCTGGTATTCCCAAGTGGTACCACCCAGAGATAAGGCAAAACCCCTCTGGGGAGCAGCTAGTTGTATAATGTCCAGGAATTGGAGCTGCCCTGGGACAAAGTTGGAGAACTGGCTCGAATGTGCATCTACAGCATCAAGAAGGACATCAGGTGGCAGAGGAGCTGAGCTGTTGTCTCTATCCTGAAGCCATTTTGAGACGGTCAGTTTCAGAGGCCAGTCTGGGTCAGCTCTCATGGAGCAGTCCTGGCTCAGGCCCACAGCAGCCTTGAGGTGTATCCAGAGCTTGATACCTTCAACTTTTTGTGCAATGTCAGATAAGTCTTGCAAGAACCACTGTGGTGGTGCACATCTTTAATCCTTGTGCTTGGGAGGCAGAGGCAGATGAAGCTCTGTGAGTTCGAGGCCAGCCTGGTGTACAGAGTGAGTTCCAGGATGGCTAGAGAAACCCTGTCTCAAATACACAAACACACCAACTGGAAGCAGGCGTGTCCATACTCTCGGAGGTTCCCCGAATCCTTTGCGAGCAGGGAAGTGGCAGGTGGCCAAGCATTATCTCAAAAGGAGAATAACCACATTTATAGAACATACAATGTGCCTCAAACAGGGCAGGTGGCAGAATTTCTGGTCAAGGGAGGTCTGTTTCTGGGCAATGCTTGGCCAGTGCCTTTTTTTTCTTTTGCATTTTCTTATTTTAAGCATATGCATGCTCTATCTACATGTACAACTTTATGCCAGAAGAGGGCATCAGATTCCACTATAGATGGCTATGAGTCACCATGTGGGTGCTGGGAATTAAACTCAGGACCTCTGAAAGAGCAGTCAGTATTCTTAACCCCTGAGTCATCTTAGTGCCACTTTTAAAATCTTGTTTATTTTCACAAGCATGCCTAAAGGTTGGGGGTGGTGACTTGTGCACAGGCTTCAAGTTAATTCTCTGTACAGGCAGGAAAGGGGTCTACACAGCCTCAGAATGTGCATACCATAAGCAGCAACCATTGGTGCCTTCTGTTGGGTTCAGTGTCAGTAAAGACCACTTCTAGATGTTTAAATGGTAGGCCCCTAGTTTTTGGGTTAGCATAGCACCCTGGGGGCCCTGCTTGGGGTTATCCTGAGCACACTGCAGATAGTCCTTGTTAGCTTATTGGGTCAGTGTTGGCAACATCAGGACCACCAAATATATTTGCAACATTTATTTTTGTTGTCATTTATTTTCAAGACTTCCCTAGTTGTTCCAGCTCTCTAATTCTCTCTGTAGGTTAGGCTGGCCTCCCAAGTGCTGGGATCAAAGGTGCCACTACAACCGGCCTCCTTGCAACAGTTCTCATAGGGCAGTTTTCCCCAGAGGGGTTGCTGTGCGAGCTTGCCAGACTAGGCTGGGAGCTGGGGTCTCTGGTTATTATTTTTCTATCTGTGGCATTCAGCCAGCCCTCCTGATTTTTAGTAGCTCCATTATCAGTTTTTTTATACATTTAAATGTATTCATTTATTTATTAGTGTGTGTGGGGGGGTGCATGGGCATGCCACAGGGTTCATGTGGAGGCCAGAAAACAACCTACAAGTGTTGATTCTCTCTTCCCTCTTGTTGGTCCTGGGAACTGGACTCAGGTTATCAGGCTTGATGGTAGGGTCTTCACTCACTGGCTCACTGAACCATCTCACTGGCCCGTATCAGTTTTTGTTTGTTTTTCCCCTTTTCTGGCCTATATGAGAGGAGTTTTGGGGGTAATGAGAGGAGACTTTGGAGCTATGTCCTCATGGACTGGACCTTGGCTCTTTGTGTGAGCCTGGTAGTATATCACTGCCATAGCCATGGGAGCTCAGACAGCTTCTAGGAGCTGGAGAATTTGGACTCCGTGTTTAACTTCTTTATCCTTTGAGGTAAGCAGTCCCCTTTCTTGATATATTGTTGGTTTGAGTATTCCCCTGTTGGAGGCTTCAGCTCTCCTCAGTAAAAGGCTCCATATCTGCATTGCGGAGCCCCTAGTCCTTTAAGTGTGGCCATGTGTGTGTTGAAGCTCTGAGGGGAATGGCATCCTGACAGTTGGGAGCCAATGAATACCAAAGTCACACTGCACAACAAACCTCATGCAAGAGCTTTATTGTGGAAGACCCAAAGGGTGGAGGGAATCAGCCGGGAGCTGAGCAGGAGACAGGCTTATATAGGGCTTCTTGGGGGCAGAGTTTTCCAGGGTGGAGATTTCTGGGGTGTTGATTGGTAGGATTTCAAGTCCTGAGCTTGGGCCAGGATTGGTGGGCTTTTGAGCTCATGAATTGGTGAATTTTCAAGATCAGGGATTGGTGGGTTTTCAAACACAAAAGTGAGTTCATACTTTTCTCCCTCCAGTGAGGAGACACTCCAACAGGTATTTCCTTGGCCAAGCATCATGTTCTTCATAATTATCTTCTGGGAAAAGGCTCAATGGGTAACATATAAAAAGTAGCTCTTTGCCCAGTAAGAAAAGAGCAAATATTACAGATCGGCATCTATGCAGTATGATTTTATAATCAGAGTGGTAATAGTATAGTATGGCTGAGAATAAAGAGTCAACACTTTGCTTCTCAAGTAAGTTGAGACTTTTGCTCTTCTTCAGTCCTGCGTCCCTGGCCTCCTCGACCCTGATCTTTCATGGGAAATTGATGACTTCACAGCTAAAACAGCCTCCCTGCTATCTGTACAAATCAACACCTGTCTAGTGTAACCAGAGGGAAGTTTCTTGCATGGATAAACAAGTGTCCTGAGTTTTCAGTGGTGGATCAACTACAGAGCTCATAAGATTAACTCTTCCAGGAACCTGACAGTACCTGGTCACCTAAAGGACATACTGGCGGTAGACTTTCCTTTGTTTTAACTTTGGCTAAGTGTCCTGAGCGAAACTGGGTAGAATGAGTTGACATGAATGCATGCCCTCAATAAAAGTGACTGATATGTGGGGGCTGGAGAGATGGCTCAGAAGCTAAGAGCCCTGACTGCTCTTCCAGCAGACCTGAGTTCAATTCCCAGCAACTGAATTGAAGTTCACAACTTCACAGATGGTTCAGAACCATCTGTAGTAAGATCTGGTGCCCTCTTCAGGCATGTAGGCATACATGCCAGTAGCAATACGTTTTATGCATAATAAATAAGTTTTATTTTATACATCCCGGCTCAACCGTACCCTTTTCCCTGGGATGGGACATAGAGACCCCACAGGAGTAAATTTATGCTAGCCTTGTCATGGGGTAAGGAAACATGGGGACTGCCAACTGTGCAGGCTGGCATATAGGAACCTCCTAATCAGCAGGGATGGAGAATTACTCCTCCCGTCTCACATGGCAGGGTAATAGATGCTCACCTCTCCCATCCATGTCTCAAGCAACAGAGGAGATGTTGCAGTCACTCAGTACTCACTGTGTCCTGAGCTGACAGTGGTGCTGTGGACACGACATCTTTCCTCAAGCCACCACCCAGCTGGTCCAGGACCCTTGCATTGGTCCAACTGCCCATGCCCCTTACCCTGGCCTTTGGCCTTTAGTTCTCCTCTTTAGCAAAACTAATCCCAAGGCTAAGAGGCCATTACCCGGTCCTCTGGTGTTCACTCTATAGGAGTCCCAGGAAGTTGCAAATGAATTTAAGGCTGAAAATCAAATAGACAGACTGTCCTCTGGTGGTCAACAGGAGACAAGAATGTAAAATAACCAACAAAAGATGTACCAAGTGTACCAGGGATGGCCTTTAATGAATATCTAGCTAGCAGAATGCCGACAACAGAATGGCTTGAGAGAACAGAATCACACTTTGTATGAGGCTAACAAAAAAAGACAAATGCCACATCCAGAGAGACAGAAGTAGACTGACCATTATCAGGGGCTGTAGCTTAGAAATGGCCTAGAAACTGACAGTTGTGAGGTTTACACAATGATATAAAGATGCTTTATGCCAGTGAACCGGACACTTCAAAATGGCTAAAGTGGGAAGCCATTTAAATATATATGTGCATACATGTGTGTGCACACATACACACATGCTTGGCACATACCTAAATCTTGTCAACAGAAAAATCATGTTCAAGGACATACTGTACATGCCAGTCTCAGGATAGAAACAGCCCAGCTGGGCCTTCACACCATGGGTTTTACATCTGTGGATGGAACAAGCTGTGAATTAAAAGTATTCAGAAACAAGGTATGTCCTCAGTGAAACATGGGCAGTTCCTTCTCCTTTCACTCTTCCTGGCTTCATGTGGATGAAGTTGGTATGGGCATCAGAAATGATTTGAGCCTGTGGGAGGATATGTCTGCTTCTGTGCAGACACTGTAGCACTTTTAACAGGGGATTCAGAACATTCAGAAGTTTGGGGGCCCTTAATTAATTCCCTTTGTAGTTTTGCTTACTATATTGATTTTTTTTTTTGAGACTGGGTTTATCTTTGTAGCCCTCGCTGGTTCAAATAATGCACATTCCTCCTGACCCTGTTTAACCTGGGACTGCAGATGTGTGTCGCCATGCTGGCTGTCTTACGGTCTTCGCTGATTCCCCTAGAACGCTTCTCCATTTTTCCATATCACTGATAACCCCCCCCCACTGTGGTGCCTGGAGAGAGGACAGGTCACTCACTGGTCACAGACATTTGGACTGGGGGACTCATCTTAGAACTGTACCCATTGGAGACTTCACACTGATACTCCCCAGCATCCTCCATCCTGACTGGATCTATTACGAGTTGACTGTTTTTCTGGAACAGCGTCATTCTGCCATTGAAATACAGGCTCTGGCGATTGAAGAGCCAGCGGATGGAGAGTCCAGGGTTTTCTGGGAGGCAGGTGAGGGTCACAGAACCATCTTCTGTTGCTGTGGTGTTGTCTGCTTGGAGGGTGGGCTGTGCCACAGGCTCTGTGAAGGAACAGAGGAGAGGATCGGAATGATGGAGGCTCATCTTCAGAGCCCAGCCGGTCCTCTCTGGGCCATGGACACCTGGTAAGGCATCCAGGGTGGAGAAATTGGACCTGAGGCTGTAGACAGATATGTACTGCTTCAGATCTGCTCCCACAGTTTGTGTGCTCCTAGTTTCATCAATGTGCTTCCTGTATGTATCTCTGTTTCTATATAATAGGGCACATGGCTTGGTCGTGTTGGCACATGCCTTTAATCCCAGCACTAGGGAGGCAGAGGCAAGCAGAGCTCTGTGAGTTCGAGGCCAGCCTGGTGGGTTCTAGGATAGTCAGGCCTGCATTAAGAAGCCCTGTCTTGAAAAACCATAATAATAATAATAATAAGGCACATGACAAATGATCACTGCCATGTCTCTAAGGTGACATATTTAAGGTGACTTAAATATGAACTAGGACCTGATCTTCAGATGTTCCCATAACATCCGAGTCTGTTACTCTGCCTCCAGGAGAGAGTCATCTGGGCTGGACCCTGAGGACAGTTGCCAGAAGGCTTGTGTCCCCATGAACCCCTCAGAAGAGTGGGATTCCCCATGCTGAGACTCAGAAGGAGATGTCCAGGTGACCTAGCCTAACTGTGACCCTCCATTCAGAGCACGGCTGGTCCCACCTGATATGAGACAGTCAATAAAGCTTTGTCCCGTGTCATCTCTCAGGAAGTCAAAGTCCAGCCCTGGAGGAAAGATCCCTGGTCCCCTGGAGACGAGTCTGGCACAGAGATCTGGAGTCAGGACTTTCTTGTGGTCAACTCATTGTGAGAACTCCATGGCTTCCACAGTCAGGCCCTGCCTGAATCCCAACCATCTTTTTCAGGGCCATGTTCATGGTGAAGCCCCAAGAGTTTGGGCTAAGGGTGACATTCTCAGACTGAGTTACATAGCACATGCCCTGCTCTCTGGAGGCAGAGTCAGGTAAAGGACTCTGACCTACTGTTGTTTTTCCTCCCCAGTGTGTGTCCTGTACCACATGCTCAAACGCCAGTGAGGAAACCCACGCAGAAGATAGGCATTGTCTATGCCTGATGGGTCCTGCGTGTTTAAAATGGAATGAGCCCCACCCCAGCACCCAGAGGTCACATGATCACTTACTGTATACTTCCAGATGTACGTGTGTGAGTTCACTTTGCATTTCTGTGTTGAGCGTTAGTAAGGTGTAGAATCCACTGTCAGCCTGGGTGACATTTCTGATCATCAGGGATCCACTGTAGAATACTGTTTTCCTACCGCTGTGTTGAGGCATCTTCGACGTTGTGTTATCGGGTGTTAAGTAGCGTGCAACTTCATAGCTCTTGGTCGGATCTTTCTGTTTGTACCAGTAAAATGCCTGGACGTTCAACGGCATTTTATGCACAAATAGGACGGAGTTTCCACCTTCAGCAACCATGGGGGGCACTAATTCAATAGTGAGTTCGGCAGTGGTGGGTGCATTCCAGCAGGTTAAGAGGAAGGCTAGGAAGAAAGAGAAATATCCATCAATATGGGGACTTTAGTGTTTGGTGGAAAGATGAGGCCCAGCTCCTGAGCAGGAGTGTTTTGTCTCTTGGCCTAGATGTGTGGTGGGGGTGTGCCTCTCCCACTCAGCGTCCTTGAGTCTCTGCATGGCCCGCTTACTGCCCTCATCTCTCTGCTCACAGCCAAGAGTATATTTGAGGTTGGGGATGCCTCCTCTGACCTCCTCCTCTAGAGACCCAGGGTCATCACTACCTGAGAGTTGGTGGTTTGTTCCCTGGGTTTGCAGTCACCCCGTCTGCACCTTCTAGAAGACCTGGCTGTTGTCTTTCTTTATGAGCACTAGGGCTTTGTGAGGGCAGGGGCTAGGGAATGGCCTTTGGGAAGGCCATGTGCCTAGGAAAGACTCAGACCTCTGTGGAAGAATGAATGAATGAATGAATGAATGTGCAGAACTGGGGGTGTCCAGGATTTATTATGAAATTTTCAGTTTTAGAGCTAATGACAGTGTTTAATATCCCAGTTTGACTTAAACTATTTTTTTGTAAATTTATTTGGGACATGTGTCTATGTGTGTAAGTGTCTGTGTCATGTTTCTCTTTGTGTATCTGTGTTTCTCTGTGTGTGTGTGTCTCTTTATCATTGTGATAAAAATTTCACAATGCCTATTTAAAATGGAAGGTCAGATCAATTCCTTCCCAGCCAGCATCCTACAAGACAGGAGAGGCTAAGATTTCATGGTGACAGAGAAAGGAGTTTGCCTTTTTGTAAAGCAGTGGTTCTCAACCTTCTTAATGCTGTGACCCTTTAATACAGTTCCTCATGTTGTAGTGATACCCAACCATAAAGTTATTTTCCTTACTACCTCATAATTATAATTTTGCTACTGTTATGGATCATAATGTAAATATCTGCTATGCAGGTTACTGCTCTGAGATCCCTGGGAAAGGAAGCCATACAGGGGTTGCAACCCACAGGTTGAGAACCACTGTTCTGGAGGAAGATTGATGGATGCTACACACGAGCCGCTTGGGCCTGGCCAGAGAAGGAGCAAAGAGGCCAGCAGCTCCTGCTTCCAAACTCAGGCAGAAGCCCTCAAGCAGAGGCTCTGACAGCATCTAAACTCCATATGGTTCCTGGCAAACACCAATACGATTCCTCTAATAACCACTCCAATGCTCATATCCCTGGGTTCCCTCCTTAATGCAGACTTGAATCAGTTCATCTATATATAATACAGTCCAACAGGCTGCTCAGATACATGGACAACATCCTCCTGACTTGAGAACGCCTGTGAGAGCCGTAACTCAACAACTGATGATCCACTGAGGGTCAAGGAATGAAGGGAAAGAGGATCATCTTTCTTCATCCGTGTCCAGCTTGTATAAGCCAGATGAGTATCTATGAACCATCTTTCCGACAATGCACACTCCCCTTCCCCTCTGTATGTGTGTGTGAGCAAAGAGGCTGGAATGTCAGTTTTGAGTTAGTGGTTAAGCAGAACACATTTCCCTAGTGTTTTACAAATGCCAGCAGGCATGGACCTGGGATCGAGTCTGTCACACAGCCCTGGGCTTCTGATCTTCTGGAAAATTTAAATTTACTTTCAAGTAATTCTGGGCGCCCCTGAAGCTGTATGGAAAAGGAAAAGGCCTGTCTCAGTTTGTAAGACCATCTGCTTCATAGGTGTCCTGATTTCCTGAGTGGCAGGCATCTAGGAACATGTGCCCTCAAACTTCACTGGGTTAGGGCACATCCCCTGCTCATCTAGTGAAAGCACCTACCATACCCTTTCCTGACTCCACCCCTCACTCGCCACTCCCCACAGTGACAATCCCTTCGCCCCTTCCCAATGTCCTTAGAGCATCCTCCCTCATCTTTCCCAGCATTCAGAACTCCTCTGACACACCACACCGCAGCACCCCACACCACACCACACCACACCACGCAGGTCCTCTCTAGCATTGCATAAAACCCGTGGCTTCAAAAAGAAATCTTTGTCTGTTCCTGTGCCACATCTCAGGCTCTCAGCTCTCTCTTCCTTGAAGAGAATCTCTCCAGGGCTGTCTCCTTCCCAGTCCCAACATTTTATCCCTGCCCATAGTGCCAGATCCTTCTCACACAGAGGAGACTTCCGTGCCCTCTGTGGAGTCCCAGCACCTTCTCCATCATCCTTCCACTTCATTGCCTGTCCCACTGCTTCTGTTTTAAAAGCCCCAACTGCCTAGGTCTCCTCCAGCACAACCCTGTCCCCTGCACTCCCTTCCACAATGTACTGCTCCCTGGAAACTCCAAGCACACCACACAGCACAGCGTTAAGACCCTGACCCCCATTCCAGAGCCCCTGATGGGTCACAAACACAAGAGCCTGGGCCTGACCCAGGACATTTGCGGTCCTCTTGTGTGCCCCTCACTGGTAAATCCCCAGTGGGAAGCACACCCCCACGACCACGGCCACCCTTGTCAGGACCCCTGTGACTAACTTTGTACAAAGAATTATCTGGCTTTTCCTCTCCTCTGGACATTCCTTGTATCCTGAGAGCTTCCAGCTGAGCAGCCTCTATTCCCCCCTGTTCCTCCCTTGTGTCCTCTCCCCTCAGGCTGAGGCAGAAAGAGAGTCCCCTCCCAGGGCACCCTTTTCAGAGAGCCCTCCCCACACCACTGCAGGACTGGTCTCACCTGTGAGCAGGAGCCCTTTGCAGAGAAGCAGAGAAGGGGCCTCCATGGTCTCTGGTCCCCAATGTGCTGTCCTGGTGTCAGGCCTGCTGGTGTCCTTCTCTCTTATTTCTACTGTCCTTAACCCCAGAGGCATTTCCGGGAGTCATAACAGGCTGTGGGCAGGGTCTCTGCCCAAGGCCGTGGTCTGTGTCAACTCTTCTTGCTATGACCTGGACTTCCTGCTTTCTCCTCCCCCACCCCACCTGTCTCAAAGATCCATCCTTTAATATTTATTTGTTTGCTTTTTTGACACAGGGCCTCATTATGTAGTCCTGGCTGTCCTGGAACTCACTCTGTAGGCCAGGTTGACCTCAGACCCACAGAGAATGCTGGAGTCTGACCCAGGACATACTAAGCAAGCCCTCTGCCTGCTGAACAGCATCTTTAGCACGGTGTAGACTTATAAGGACCCAGGCACAGGGAACTAAAAAACTTTTGGAAACCTTCCACAAGAAGAAGACCCACATCCTTTTTCTAGGACACAGGTCACTTCCTCCCACATACACAGAATGTCCCAGTCCTGACACATCTGCTCCTGGGTACCTGTCCTGGAACTGAACTCTGATCTGTGACACCAGTGATCATAGATAAGGCCCCTTACACTGTCATCATCCGCTTAGTCCCTTCCTAGCCCTGGGAGACATCCGTCACCTGCGTACTGGGTGTAAATCCTACCTTTAGGGCAGCCCAGATGAACAGGGATTCTTATGTCTTAAAGATCACATAGAGAGGACAGTGGTTTCCTGTGGTTCTGACAGACCAAGGTCAAGACTCAGCAGAGGTCATCTCTGGGGTGAGCTGCCGCTCTCTCAGGGCACAGACACTTCTCAGCCTTGCTGCTCACTGTGTGGTGTGGAGATTGAAACACAAAGGGGGAGAAGGGGACAGGAATGGGAGGCAGCACTGAGAGTGGAGGGGACAGGGCAGTGTCTTGGACACAGACACACCCAGTCTGTGATTCTGGAAGGTGCTCCTGCCTGGGAGGAGACTGAGCTCAGAGGCAGGAAGACAGCAGGGGCGAGAGCAGAGCATGGAGCTAGAGAGCAGGGCTTAAGCTGTTCTCCACAGAGGGAGGACTGAGGAGGCAGCAGAGACCATGAAGCCCCCCTCTCCCTCCTTCCCTCTCTCCCAGTCAATGGCACCCTAATGGCAGGGATTTCTGTTCACAGTGTGGTAATGAAAGCATCAGGGGTGGGAGATCCCAACAGGAAGCTGAAACAACTCCCTTCAGCAGGGCTTTTTATGACAAAGGTGTTCAGCAGGAACCTCTAGCTCACCCCTGCATGATCCTAAAGCCCCATTCCCATCTCTCCAAACCCTGTTCTCTCAGAGAATCTTCCATAAAGAAAAGGCCCCAAAGAGTCCAGTTCCACATTCTTGGCGATTACAGCAGCTCTTCCCCTGAAGCAGCCAGCAGCCCAAGTCTCCACCTAAAGCCGTCAGCTTTTGACCATACTTGGCATAAACTCACATTGGGGCAGACACATCGTCACCCCTGTCTACAAGCTATAAAATCTCCATGTTTTAGTTCAGGTGTTCAGCTTCTCTAGCCTCAATCTCTGGGACTGAAGAATCCACCTGGGAGTTGCTTTGTTCAAATAAACTTCTTGTTAAACCTTTCCAATTTGGCTTGATCTGGCTGTGCCTTCCGAAAGGAGTAGACCAATAACTGTCCTCACAAAGTCACAGTTCTAACATATTGTACCACCACCAAGGGCATTTAGAAGTGATGTCAGAGGTTTATTGGAATCATAAGAACACATAGACTAAGAAAGAGACAGTCAAGAGCTAGGGTCTGGAGAGAAAGAGCCAGGGAGGGGGCATTCACCCCCTCCAAGGACTGACAGTGGTCAAGGCTCTGAGGGCACTGAGTAGTGAGCCAGGCAGAGTCCTAAGGAGAGAGTCATATAGGTGAATAGACAGGTTCGGGGCAACAAGAGAAAGGAGGCCACGTTGCTTCCTCCACCTAGGACTCACTCTATAGACCACACTCTTAGGCTGAGTTCAGTGCACACTGTTTAGGACACAGGGCTCCATCTTTTCCCCAAGAGGAAGGTCTCAGTCTTGATGGATTTCTCTCTTTATTTTTAGCCTCATGTTTAGCGGCTCCATTCCTNTTCCTCCCACCCGCTCCCACCCCCAGAATACCTGCCTCCCAGTGCCTCCCATGCTGCTGTCCCACGTAGCTGAAGGGGAGACGTTCTTTCCATGTGTCCTTCCTCTGCCAGATAATCAACAAGACTTGTCCTAGCACCAAAGGGTCACTGTAGGAATGAGTCATAAAGTTGCATGATGTGTAATAACCATTGATTTACGTAGGCTGGGGCCTACACGCAGGGGACCCCAGCCATTCTAGAACAATATCCAGAAATACACTGGATTCCACACCCTATGAAGTTTAGGTTACATATGTTAAAAATGAGAAAACATGTGTGTTCATTTGTACTAGACTTTTTCTTTGGGGCACAACCAGCTCCCAAATCATGAAACAAAGTTTTCTTATTGGTTATAAGTACTCAACTTTAATTAACCTCTTTCTCTTTATCTACCTTTTGTCTCAGGGCTTTTTACTTTTATTTTCCTTTGGTATATCTTAGTTTTACTGCTTTTTATGTCTGCCTGACTGCTTGCCCTGGGCATGTCCCCCTCTTTTCCCCTTATTCTCTTCTTCTCTTTTCTCTCTCTCAAGCCTGGATTTCTCTTCTACTTATTCTCTCTGCCTACCAGCTCTGCCTATCTTTTCTCTGCCTAGCTATTATCTGTTCATCTCTTTATTAGACCAATCAGGTGCCTTAGGCAGGCAAGGTGAAACAAATGCAACACATCTTTACATAATTAAACATGCACCCTTACATTGTTAAACAAGCAGCAAAAGCAAATGTAGCACACCGGTACACAGCTAAAGTCATATTCCGCAGCCTAAACAAATGTAGCACACCTGTACACAGTTAAAGTCATATTCCACAGCCTAAACAAATGTAACACACCTGTACACAGTTAAAGTCATATTCCGCAGCC
>LOEQ01004837.1:26271-36357 GCA_001685075.1 Bramus lutescens | reverse complement strand
GGTCACTGGGAGTGGGCGTGGCTTGCCTCTTAAAGAGACAAAAACCATAATACTCATCCTCTGTAGAAACAAAAGAAGAACCTCTTTCGAAAAGCAACATATCCTTAGATTAAAATTCTGAAGACGTGATGTCTTTAAAGTATATAAGTTGGTTTAGCTTAGCAATCCCCAGAATCAAATGTCTCTCTGCAGTCAAAAAATTCAAAGAAAACACAATAGTATACATAATCCAGACTCTGTGTACATTCCATTTTTACATGACTTATTCTTTTTTATTTCTATTAATCTATGATTATATGTACTCTGTCTCTTTAAAGACTTTGTTTTACTTTTTAAAACCATTTACTTCCTTTTATAACTGTCTATATCTTTTCTTCTCTCTTGTAAGCCTACATACATTTATCTATCATTATGACCCATTTAAAGGTTTTCTCCATCTGAATTTGTCTTTATTGTGTATCCATAAGCCTTTTCTGACCAGAAGGGCTTTTTTTTAATTTTTAAAAAGATTTATTTATTTATTTACTTACTATGTATACAACATTCTGCCTCCATGTATGCCCGCACTCCAAAAGAGAGTACCAGATCTCATTACAGATGGTTGTGAGCCACCATGTGGTTGCTGGGAATTAAACTCAGGACCTCTGGAAGAGCAGCCAGTGTTCTTAACTACTGAGCTATCTCTCTAGCCCCAAAAGGGATTTTTAAAATGCTAAGCACTTCTTAAAAACTTAAGCTGTACCACTGCTAGGGTATATACATCCTGCCTGCTTGCTCCACACAGTCCAATATGGTGGAAGTTTGTTCACCACCTCTGCAAGCCATGCACATCGCCCCAGTTCCAAGTATGCAGCTCGTCTATGTCGAGCCATTAAGCAGTTCGTAACACGCTGCTTACAAACTCCATTTAAATTCTTGGTCTCATAAAAGAGCCAGAGTTCGCACTGGCAACAAGGCCCAGAAAGCCTGCATTTCAAAACTGTGGCTTTTTTTATGCTACCATTGAGTCAGGAAGACCTTTCTTAAAGGAGCTGTGGCATGCCGCAAGCAAACAGCAAGAAGCTGTGTTAAACTTTGTATTTTTGTGTCTAGAATTCCTTTTCATGCTCTTTCAAGTTTTAAGTGGATTTTAGTTGTCCATGTGAGCACCAATTTGTTGTAATGAGGTGGCTTGTTGGTTCCTGGCTGCTCAGCCCCAAAATAATCACACAGAAACTATATTATTTAAATCAGTACTTGGCCCACTAGCTCTAGCTTCTTATTTGATAACTCTTACATCTTAATTTAACCAATCTCCATTAATTTGTGCATCACCATGAGGTCATGGCCTACTAGCAAAGTTTCAGCACATCTGTCTCTGGTGGTGGGTCCATGGCTTCTCCCTGACTCTGCTTTCTTTCTCCCAGCATTCAGTTTAGTTTTCCCCACCTACCTCTATTCCCTGCACTGACCCGAGACAGTTTCTTTATTAATCAATGATATTCACAACATATAGAGGGGAATCCCACATCAGGTCCTGACAAGGGTGGCCATGGTATTGGGTGTGTGCTTCCCACTAGGGATTTTACCAGCAAGGGGCACACAAGAGGACCGCAAATGTCCTAGGTCAGGCCTAGGTTCTTATGTTTATGACCCATCAGGAGCTCTGGAATGGGGGTCAGGGCCTTAACGCTGTGCTGTGGGGTGTGCTTGGAGTTTCCAGGGAGCAGTACATTGTGGAAGGGAGTGCAGGAGACAGGGTTGTGCTGGAGGAGACCTAGGCAGTTGGGGCTTTTAAAACAGAAGCAGTGGGACAGGCAATGAAGTGGAAGGATGATGGAGAAGGTGCTGGGACTCCACAGAGGGCACGGAAGTCTCCTCTGTGTGAGAAGGATCTGGCATTATGGGCAGGGATAAAATGTTGGGACTGGGAAGGAAACAGCCCTGGAGCGACTCTCTTCAAGGAAGAGAGAGCTGAGAGCCTGAGATGTGGCACAGGAACAAACAAAGATTTCTTTTTGAGGCCATGGGTTTTGAGGACCAGTGTGGTGTGGTGTGGTGTGGTGTGGTGTGGTGCGGTGTGGGGTGATGTGGGGTGGGGTGTGGTGGGGTGGAAGAGGAGTTCTGCATTCTGGGAAAGATGAGGGAGGATGCTCTAAGGACATTGGGAAGGGGCAAAGGGATTGTCACTGTGGGGAAGTGAGGAGTGAGGGTGTGGGGTCAGGAAAGGGTACCTTGGGTGAGCAGGGGGATATGCTTTAAACCTGTAAAGTTTGAGGTCACATGTTCCTAGTTGCCTATCACTCTCAGGAATTGGGACACTTTGGAAGCAGATGGTCTTACAAACTGAGACAGGCTATTTTCTTCTCCACACAGCTTCAGGGAAGCACAGAATCTGCTGCAAGGGCAGTTGTGGGAGATAGGGAGGTAACTCATTACCCTTTGGGAATTTAAATTTTCCAGAAGTCTGGAAGACTTGGTTCTAGTTTACTGACACAACCCCAGGTCCTTGTCTGCTAGCATTTGTAAAATGGGAGGGGTATATATTCTGATTAACCACTAATACAAAATTAGCATTATATTCTCTTGCACTCATGTGCTTACCTACACATGCGCACACACACATACACATACCCATACATGCATGCCGTGCAATCCCCCATGCACACGCAGATGGTTGGGCAGTGGAGGAGAGGATGAAAATACAGATTATGAGAGAGGAGCAGTCTTGGATGTTGACTCATCTCACTTCTACAATCTGGACAGGAATGAAGGAATTAGGTGACAGATGTTTCTCATTCTCCTTCATTCCATTCTCCATGTCTCTGACCTTTCTTCTTCATTCTGTATCTCCTAATGGCAAAATTCTATAGCACAGGAAGCTGCATGACTTGTTTTAAGACCCAAGAGACATAAGATTAAAACAAAGTAATATCCTGTGTTCTATTTAAAAGCCCATGCGTAAAGAACGCCTTTCCATAGGAGGCTACACTTACAAGGACCCTGGGAGGCTTCCCTGCTCCATGCTTATTCCTACGTAAAAGTGTTTTTTATTATCCAAGCAGTCCTAGGCCTCTTTTCTGCACTGCAGCCAGGAATCCTGATTTGGTCTGAGTCAGGAAAGCACAGAATTCACCAGTTTGTAAATTGACTGCTCTCTGTGGATTAGACTTTGTAAAATTTTCTTACTCTCACCAAATACAAAAATAACACTAATAATAAAAAAATCAAACTGAGGCATTAAAAACTTCCATTAGCTAGCTGGTTGGTGGCACATGCGTTTAATCCTAGCACTCTGGATGCTATGATACAGCTCAAGGTTGGACCTTGGTGGGTGGGTCCAAATCACTGATGGTGAGAGACAAGCATGCCATGCAGACAGGGCTTAGTGGAGAGTTTTATTGGGGGAAGGGAAGGGAGAGGGGAGAGAGAAAGGGAGCACAGAGCTGTTTGTGAGGAGGGGAGGAGGGAAAGAGAGACAGAGAGATGCCGAGAGGGGAAGAGGAGGAAGAAGAAGAGAAAGAGGTAGGTAGATTTCTGCCTTTTAAAGGGACAGGGTACTGCCTATACTAAACCAGGTCAGGTGATCAGGTTCTCCCATCTTTACTGAAGTATACCCTGTTTTGTCCCTTGGTTTTCACTAAATTCCTCTTGTTGACTCTGTTGCATGTGTGTTTTGTGCAGTTGCATGCCTTTAGTAGGGCCCATCAAGAGCATCCACTTTCCCCAATTTCTGTTCACTCTCTGTGTTTTCATACATGTAACTTAAATGCACCTATGCTTAATGTTATAATTGTTCATTACATCTCATTTCAGACTACAAAAACAAAAAGTCTCATGGTTTAGATTGGTATGTGCTTTCAAGTTTCTTGCAAAAATACTTTATATTTAATCCAACCCGCATTTAAAATATATTAAGCTATTCTCTACTATTGTCAATTCTGCTGCTAACCTTCTATTGCAAGCAGTTTTTTCTTCTTTCTGTCTTTTCACAAGTGTAAATCTTACCTGTTAAGAGCTAGTACAGTCAAGCTCAGACCCAGTTCTCCAGGCAATTTCTATACTGTTGTTTTACCTGATAAACAGCCCTCAACTGCTCAGAGATCTGGGGAATATGGCGTTTAGATATTTAATCATTAAAAACTTTTCATAATGAAAAGAGGCTTCTAGCAGCATCACTCTACTTCCTCCAAAGAAGACAGAAGACAAATGGGTACACAACAATGTCCATCCACAGTTTGTTTCAACTGCCGAGTGCTGACCACTGGGCTAAACTGCCTTTCATCTAAACTGAAGATCACCTGACATGGACAGAATTGCTGGAATTGACAGCCTAGCTGTTCAGGTCAAGGTAGGCTTGTCTTCCTACAGATTTCTCAGCCTACAGGATCTTCTGGAGCCTGGCAGGCCCTGTGCTAAACAGCAAAAGGCAAATGCAACCCTCAGCGACCATGGAGGATCCTGAGGAGTAGCTCTGGGTGCCAACCAAGTAAGTTCTCTGTCGTTTTTTTTAAATCAGTAACTCAAGTAAAAATTTATCTTTCTCAAAGATCTATGATGCAGTTTGACAGCTGAGAGGTTTTGTCAGTTTAAAAGGACAACCTCACCAAACAAATTTCAGTAAAATACAAAAACGAGACCTGCAAGTTATAAAGGTGTGAGGGCAAATACAAGTTATCAAACTTCTCTCTCATGCTGCCTTCCATAGTCTTAAACATACTTTTCATTGTGCAAAAAATAATCTGTCACAGTCATTCTGACATAAATATGCTACTGTTTATACAATGTATATGTCTAAAACTTCTGTTTTCACAANGACAGCTGAGAGGTTTTGTCAGTTTAAAAGGACAACCTCACCAAACAAATTTCAGTAAAATACAAAAACGAGACCTGCAAGTTATAAAGGTGTGAGGGCAAATACAAGTTATCAAACTTCTCTCTCATGCTGCCTTCCATAGTCTTAAACATACTTTTCATTGTGCAAAAAATAATCTGTCACAGTCATTCTGACATAAATATGCTACTGTTTATACAATGTATATGTCTAAAACTTCTGTTTTCACAAACCCAAAGAATTCTTGTGAATTCTAGGGAGCTGAATTGAAGGATCCACCTTAAACAGGTCAGATACATCCCCCCTCAATTCCCTGGTCCTAAATATTTTTTCTTCATTTAACTTTGTCCTCTGTTCTGCCAATACCTCAAACAGGTGTAAAAAAAGAAAAGACAGACACCAGACATATCTATACCACAAACCCTGGACAGGAGCAAAAAGACCAACCATGCCAGGGTGTGACCAGTACCCAGCCTTCTCAGGTTCCCCCTCAAAGAGGGATGTCTACAAATAAGCAGATTCCTTTAACCTGTGGTGACTAACCTCCTGCTTTTTATTATAAAAAAGAGTTGGGAATGCAATGTTCTGTCTCTTTAAGAGACAAGCCGTGCCCACTTCCTCACTGCTTGCAGCCTTGGTCCTTCTTCTCTATCTTTCTCTGGGAGAAGCAGCTTCTGTCTCTCCCCACTTCTCCCCTTTCCCCCTTCTCTCTCTCCTCTCTCTCTCTCTCCACTTCTCCCCTTTCCCCCTTCTCTCTCCTCTTCTCCCCTTTTCCCTTCCCCTCCATAACCCACCTAATAAATGTCCAACTTCACTCTGCATGGTGTGCCTATCTGTCTGTCTCTTGCCTGCCCATCACTGCTGCATGGTCTCACACTCCAAACCTGCTCCGGACTGGTTGCTCTCAGGACCCTCTGCGCCCTGCCAGGGATCCTACAGCAATTTTTACTAATCATTACAGAGACATTTAAGAAAACTGAATAAATCTTCCTTTATATGCTTATTAACTCTATGTCCTGCCTCTAACTGCTCTTTTACTGCCTGCCTCAGATTCAGCAGCTTGCAATTCTCAGGCCAGTCAAGAAAAAAGCATGCTGTTGCTTGCCTTAAAATTGAAATCCTACAATCTTTGTTTTAACTCAAAAAATCTCTCATGCTAACAGTAGGGACATTTCTTCAATTGTCAAATGTTATAGTATTAAATACCACCTGCCTTACTAGCAGAGATAAAAATATAGCCACAAAATATCTGTCCTTTTAAACTGATTTTTAAAAAGTTATGAGCTCATATGTTCTCTGTTAACCTGTTATCCACATAAGAGTTTAAAATACATTCTTCCCTTTTCCTCACCTATAGAGGAGTTGTTTTTGTCTCTTTATTGTGCTTAATTTATCTTATGATACATTATAAGGATTCATAATTACCAATCTCCTTATATATTGTTTTCTTGCATCATAACTTTTGATTCCATATTAAAATAACCTCATTGTTACTTTTTAGGTTAAATTTAACAGAGATAAAATAAGGAGTTTCAAGTTTATAAGTCAATTATCTTATAAACTGTTAAGAATAACCTTATTTAATTCATAAACCATTAAAAATAAGAGACACAGCCTAATGATTACCTAAAAAACTGTTTGGATAATTTAGTTATCATATCACTATATTGGATATAAGTATATAATATAGTAATATAATATATACTATATGACATATAAATATATTATACAATAATTAATAAACTCTCAAAATAAACTTCCTTTAATTGTAAAGTATACAACTTACTAATAAAAATTCTTAATTTATGAGCTAAAATTTTTATTTAATTTATAAGCTATTATTATTTGAAAATACAAGTTATTTCCTAATCTTATAAAAATTATTTAAATATTTTAAAATGAACATTGAATATATACTTTCATATTTTTATAAATATGTTTTTTACATATTTATAAACATACTATTGTTGATATAACCCCTTATAAGCAAAACTATTCCTTATTCTAGTTGTTACAAAAGCTTAATTATATATTTAAATATATATATAAATTTATTATATATATAAATTTAATTATATATGGTTTAGATGCACTTGCATTCATTTATCCTAAAAAGACAGGGGAAATCCCACAAGTTACTCCTTTCCAAAAATAATTTCAAAATTTTATTATTTATAATAATTATCCTCTACAAAGCTATGGAAAGTATACTGATTTAGCTACAATATTAATATTCCATGCAACAAAATTTAAGTGTAAAAGTTACCTTAATTTATAAATAAGATATTTTGTTTCAATCCACAAGAAAGACTGAAAAAGGGAAACATTGTATATATTGTACAAACTGTGCATATGTAAGTATTGCATATAAGATATACAGGAAAATATCTATTGTAGTATTGATGACCAAGTATAGAGAAAAAAGAAACAAAAGGATATTCCTAAGATGTTGAGGAACTGTCTTCTATAAGGAAATGTTCATATTATTCTAATAAGAGACACACAGAAAAGAAGACACATACCTGTCTCCCTAGGTGATGGAGGGTTGGTTTATCTGATCATCAGTGTGAGCAAAGAAGTCAGAAGCTACTACAGAAAATGATAAAGCTATTGTTTTACATTTCTTTGTAGAAAAATTTAGAAAACACTAAATAAGAATGTAATTAATAAACATGCACTCTTAGATTTCCTTATCTATTACCCATTTGCAAATTTTGCCTTTTTAAACCCTATTTTCTTTCATATATAATGAAAGACATTTTTATACCTTTTCTTCGTTAATTTATTTGTTACCTGAAATGTTACCTATATTATTTTGTGCAGAAAAACTTGATTGATAATCAGAAAAATGTATCAGTAATCATACAATATACTTACAAAATAGTAATGGCTTTCTACTGTTTTAGGGAAATATTTCACATAAGATTATGTAATATTGATGTAGCTAGGTTTTTCAAATTTTAAATAATTCATACAATTGTGTATTTAATTTTAAAAGCTATCTAGTAGACTAGACTAATCTCACAGTAGCACTTACAGTAGTTTCAGGCCTAA
The DNA here is from genome assembly GCA_001685075.1 of Bramus lutescens. Taxonomy (NCBI): domain Eukaryota; kingdom Metazoa; phylum Chordata; class Mammalia; order Rodentia; family Cricetidae; genus Bramus; species Bramus lutescens. The sequence goes on along the minus strand of LOEQ01004837.1, from coordinate 28,490 downwards.
CATACTTTGGAAGGTTCCACTTTCCCAACCTTATAACAGTGCTATAGACCCTTCCTCATCTAGCTTTCAAATTCTCTAATTTTATTACCTATGGTCAATTTTGGTGTAAAATATTAGCTGAAAATGTCCAGATGTGATTAATTCATAAATTTTCAAGTGATTTTCTGTATACTGCTATATAATTTTAGTTTTTCCATTTTGAGATTAGTTATTAACTAACTAGTTATTACTAGTTATTATTAATTTATTTATTTCTGTGAATATGAAACTGTATTTTATCATTAGTATGTGTATACAGGGAAAATACAATGTGTGATGTGATTCTATTGGGATTCCTGATATTGATATCTTGGGATACATCTTCCATTAATGACTGTAAGCTACTTTCTCTGGTGTAAGGACAGAACTATGAGAAACACCACCTGCTCTCAGTTTTATATGAAGCACATTGGCTTCAAACTGGTGTATATTTTAGATGATTATATAATACCTGTGAGATAGGAGCTTGGTGCTAGAACTTTATTAATTCGTAGAGCCTTATAATTCCTAGTATGAACTTGGTCAATAAAATTTTTGTTAGCCATTCAAAATAAAAAAATATATAAATCCAAGGTATTGATATTAAAATGGTAGAGATAAATATTGACATTAAATTTTATGATTTTTTAATATTGTATTGACTTTTCTATGAGTCACATCCAAAGTGAAAATAGCAATCTCTACTATTGCTTAATGAATAAATCAAGGCAACTAAAATTTGTCATCGAATTTCAACTGAATAAAAAAAATCTTCAGATTTAAATTATACTTGCTTAATCTTATCTAATGACAAATTTTTCCTACAAACTATGATATAGATTATTAAACAATTATGTAAAAGTGAGCATTAAAGTTCTATGGCAATGAGGTCCAAGATAAGTTTATGATCCTTTCTTTTGTTTTTGAAATAAATTATTATTCTTGGACCTAATTCATAGTATTTCACCAAAGGATTTCTACATTTAATATAATTTTTCTTAGGACTAAAAGAATTCTGTCTTTACTGAAGATTATAATGGAACTGTAAGCACTTTGAATCTTATTTGATTTTGACATTATTCGACCTCATTTTGAAGATTCTTCACAACCACAAGCAGACAAACCTGTTTGTACTCTAACTAGTACAAACCTTTCAGCAACGTCCTGGTTTAATCAAAATAGTATTTCAAGGCATAGAACACTTGAGATTTAGTGTGTTATTTTTCTATTGCTTACTGCCCCTTCTCTATCCAGTAGAATAAAAGAAAACCAGAACCCCCAGGTTACATTTTAGCACTTTAATAAATATGTCATAGTAAATAAAATGCTTTATAATTTCCAGAGGATGTCAAATTCATTATTTTTATGTCATTTATATTAAAAAAGCAGACAGTTTAGTCTTCATCCTAGCATATTTTAAAATTAGTATCATATTTTTAATAGGAAATGCATTTTTTATAACTAACCCTTAAGATTTTGAAAATTAAGGCCCTGTAACTGCAAAAGTTGTAATTATTAATCTTCAGTTTGTGTGAGAGTGTTCTAGGAAGTGTATCCCATGTCACTAGTGTAAATATCAGGAAAATTCTCTTTTTCCCCAGTGTAGACAGCTGCACTGAATAAAGGCTCCTACAATTTTGTTAAGTGATGTTACTTTACTTCTGCTTTGTTTTGAGACAGGGTCATGTGCATCCCATGCTGTCCTGAACTCATTATACAGCTGAAAATGTCTTTGACTTCTGACCCTCCTTTCTCCACATTCCTAGAATTACAATTACAGATCAGATATGGACCACCACACCCAGTTTGTAATGTGTTGGGGACCAAACCCAAGGCCTTATGTCCACTAGACAATTTCTCTACCCACTGACCTGCCTCCCCAGGACATTTTTCTATGTTTTTATAATAAGAGGAACAGCAAATAAACCATATGTATCATTCATGACATATTTTTTACAGTATCTTACAAGTTCATATTCAAATGATTTCAATGCAGACATTCAATGTTTTTTTTTCCTTGACTTTTCTGTATCAGAAGAATTGTGAAGTTAATTACTCCATAGTTTAGGCATGATTTAGAACCAAGAGTCATCAAATGCGTTTGAAAATACAGCAGGGGCTGGAGAGATGGCTCAGTAGTTAAAAGTATTGCTTGCTCTTCCAAAGGTCCTGAGTTCAATTCCCGGCAACAACATGGTGGC
>LOEQ01004836.1:61549-74194 GCA_001685075.1 Bramus lutescens | reverse complement strand
GCCTATAATTCATGATCCTAGAGAAGCTAAATAAGAAGGTGAAACCAAAGAAAACCATATATTTATCATACTGGATACGGGAAGTTGAAAAGATCGTTGGGAAAAAGTTGGGAGCAGGGGCGTTGGGGTGGATGGGGGAATGGGAGATAGGGAGAGAGAAGGGAGAAGGGGAGGATTGGGGAGAGCTTGGGGGAGTGGGATAATTGAGATGGAGGAAAGGTGGATATGGGAGGAAGGAAGAAGTTATCCTAAACAAGGGAGCCAATTTAGGGTTGGGTAGAATCTTGGCTCTAGAGGGGTTCCCAGGTTATGGAAGGGAAGAGGAAGGGGGAGTAAGAGAGAAGGAGAAGAGAGAGGTGGGAAAGAGAGAGGCAGCAGCCACCTCTTCTGAAGAGCGATGGGGAAAGAGCTCAGGTTGGAGGAAGCAGAAAATCCTCTTATCCCTGTGGAAGGGGAAGTGGACGGGGCTTGTTTCTTAAGGGAAATGGGTAACCAGTTGACAGGACAGGTCATAACAGTGATTAACTCTGAATAACCAATAATGCATGGATATTACATTAAGGAAAAATAAAATCCTTTCCCCTTGGAGTCATTTAACCAAGCGAAAGTCTATTTTTGTGTTTTCTACTTTATGATCCCTGTGTCTTAATTACTCTGCTTGTCTGTTGTACAAGTCTGAACCTATGCCTGCCTGAAGGCTCTCTTGTGAATCTGATTTTCACTGTGTGTGTGCACGCTTGTCCATATGGGTTTCTGTTTCTCTCTGTGAGTCTCTATGCCTGTAGTGTATGAATTCTGTCTGTTCTTTCCAAAGAATTTCTCTTTGTATTTACTAACCAAGTTTATTATAAATCTCTGCTCTGAGGTCGAGCAAAAATTCTTAGAATTTAAATAGGTATTTTCACCATATTGCATTGCCACATTATATAGCCAGGATAATATAAATTAAAACAAATTATTATTGTACACATATTAGAATGTGCAAGTTCAGAGTACTTTCAACACAAAGTGATATATGAATTGCCTTGACATACATCCCCATCCATAACTGATGAAAATTTAACAGCGTTACAGCCTCTTTGGAAGGCATTTTACCATCTTCAAACAAAAATAAACATAGTCTTAAAATATAGTGACAAAAAGGTGTTAAAAACATGTATCTTTATATACACCTTTGCACAAATGTGTACAACAGCTTTTTTACAATTATTAAAAGGCAGAAAAAAACAAAATACTATCCAGCATATGAATGATTCAAAAAACTATATTACGTGTAGGCAGGTGGATATTATTCAGTATTGAAATGATGTACCTATCTCTGAAAAACCCAAAGGAAACTTTCAAAATATTACTAAGTAAAGAAGTCAATCTGAAAGGGCTGTATAGTGTATTATTGCATTATAAAACATTTTGGAAAAGGCAAAAGTGGAGGAAGTTTTAAGATATTCATACTACTTCCCATAGTAATACTGTACATTATTATCCATTTTCCAAATACATAGAATGCACAATATCAAAACTGAACACTAATGTAGACTATAAGTGTTAATTATGTGTCAAAGATTTATTGTTTTTTGAGATATTAATGTCATATAGCATGTTGGTATTGAGAAGCATATTTGAAAACTAGAAGCATTTGAGCGTCTACTAAATTATGCTATGAAAAAATTGTGTGTGTGTGTGTGTGTGTGTGTGTTTGGAGAGAGAGAGAGATTAAGATTAAAATTTCCCACCTTTTATAAGCTGGAGAAAGAGAAAAGCTGGTTGCATATATCAGTTTAAAACAAACAGCTTGAGAATCATGGAATCTGATGATGCGACAAAGTGTCTGAAAGCCTTTACACCTTGGAATCTGATGATGTAACTAGGAGACAGAAGCCCTGACATCCATGGAAGAAGATTGTTAAAGGAAGCCTAGGAATTAAAAGTCTTTATAGCCTGCATCTTTGATGTCTAAAGGGGAAAAATGAATGACATTGCTCAAAACAGACAAACAATTGTTTCTTAACAATTCTTACTTGTATTCTCGATGTTTTTGTTAACTATTGTCCCCAATGATTAGTAAAATCTTTATTAAGTGTTTTGATTCAAAGGCTAATCTTTACATAAAACGCTTTCACAGACATATTCAATGTTTTGCTAACTAGTTAGACAGACTGTTAAGTTAACATATAATATTAGCACCTATAGACTAAAACCCAGTAACACTAATCTTAAGGGTTTATCAAAAGTTTTAAATACATAGTACTGAAAATTTTATAGAAATGTTCTCACAACTTTATGTACAAAACCACTTCAGTTGTGAATCAACTTGTAAATATATATTTATATGTATATATGTGTGTATGAGTATGTGTTTATGTATATATATATATATATTGTGTGTGTATATATGTATATATATGTGTGTGTGTGTGTGTGTATGTGTGTATGTGTGTGTCTGTGTGTATCCAAAATTTAAAGAGAATAAAAACTAACAAATTTGTCACTATGAAGTAGAATATGATGAAAAGAAATTTAATGAGATGGCACTGGAACTACTTGATAAATAGAGGATGGCAGAATTTGGAAGAGAGCTTATGTTTCTTTGATAAGACTCTTGGTGACACAGGGACATCTAAGTTAAATTTGTGAGTGGAAAAAGAGGCAATTTGTGCAGAGAAGAATAATTTATCATTATAGAACACACACATATATAATTTGTGTCAATTGTATATGTATATTTATCATAAATAGAGCAATGTTTGAAATATGAGCATTAAAGACACTTCTACTGAAGTAACACAGAAATTGAGAATACATTATTGAATACTAGAAAAAAAGTAGTTGCTGTTAATAAGTAACAGAAATCTTGGTTGAATTACTATGTACTATTTTGTATAAATTAAATATTCTTAATAATTAAAATTAGTATAATATAATTTTCTGATTCTGTTAAATGAATCCAGTTACAAAATGACCCTAGTGGCTTATTACTGTACTTATGTATCAGAACATCTCTCAGCCCTCATCAGAGAAGCTTATACTTGCAGTAAATACCAATTAAAACAAAGAATCACATCTGGTTAATGTGCAGATAACAAAAGATTGTGAAGTGTTCAGCTCTTATTCAGACATACAGATCACACTATGCTTTGCTTTAAGACTCAGGTATCTTTGCAGAAGGGGAATCATAAGGAAGTTTTAGAGCCAGGAATTGTCAATAACTTCAACAAACAGTGTTTTTCAGACAAAACAGGGCTGATGCACATGTGAGCTGGCATCAAGTTTTAGGGAATTCACAAGATATTTAAAAGATCCATCCAGACAACATCCCAGCATAATGAAAGAAAGATAAACATAAAGTTCTACAAACACTCAAGGAGCTATAGATATTTGTTAAGTGCTAGGAGAGGGATTGTAAGTTTTCTTTAATTATGTGAGCAGTGGTATGGGACAGGTCCCAAGCCCTAGAATAGCTTGGCAACACAAATTGGACTCAATGGAGTAAAAAGGGGAGAAGACACGGAGGAAAAAGTGAAGGCAGAAGTCATAAAATAATTCCACACCAGTTCAGAATTATGAATAATATAAGGTTATTTATCTAGGGGAAACTTACAGATCACTGTCCTATATCACAGTCTTCTGCTTGAACAGGAATAGAGTCTAGTAGCCTGAGACAAGACCTGGGAGCAAGAGAGAGAATGCATGTTTTACAGCTGTATTTACAGTGTAAGAGAATATGCCCAAGTTGGTTGGTATCTTAAAGACTATTGGCTGAAGTAGCAGAAGAAGTTCCCACAGCAACTCCCCTCTTGTTTAAATAAGAGAGTTTGAAACCCAATACGAAACTATATACACTAGAAACAAATATCAAGTATAAGATTAAAATTACAATAAACATTCTGTTCTAAGGAGTCTAAATTGTGTATTGAAAATGGCTTGGCTAGATCATAAGAGTGTGATGACTATGACTATCGAATCCTCAACCCCATCAAAGGCTTGAGAAGGGAGATAATATTACTTGAGTAGGCAGGATCTGCAATTAAACAGCTTCCAAAGTGAGCAGTATATGAGGGAGACAATTGGGTACCTGAGCAATTACTCAAAGACTCATTTGCAATGATGAAGCAACCAACTTTGTCTAAGGCCTAGCAAAACTGACAGACCATTTTTAGAAGAAGGAAACTTTTAAGAACCATCTTACCCTGTCTTGGCAAGATTTGAAAGTCTTTTTCCTTGTGTCCTGCTTATCCATTTCTAGATACCATGTCCTTTGTCAGTGGTTGAGGTATGGGCAGTTCCTTGCCCAAAGTCCGATTATGCCAAGAAAAGAAAAACTCCGAGTGGACTGTCTTTGGTACTCAACATTCTCTTAGGAGTAGATTGGTGCTGTCAGGAGGAATCACGTCTCATGCCAACAGAACCCTAATTTCTTTAAATGTCATGTTCTGCAAATCTTTGAAGTGGTTGAAGATTAACTATCTAGACAGAATGCTTAGAGATACATAGATTTCTTGGATTAAATAGACTGACATAGTACAACAAACATAAACAACTACTGGCCTATAATACCTGTATAACTTAAAGACTAAAACTTCATGTCAGAATATTAAATAACCTGTAAACAAATGGGCAACAAATGAGGAAAATGACCTAAAAATGTAAACAATGTGTAAATATCTTGATCAGAGGTAAGAGTAATATATAATGTAATGTGAAAATATTAAAAGTTATAATATACGAAATGACCTAAATAGAGGTAGAGTCATACAGGAACAAAATCTGACAGAATAACCTGGCATAGGTGTATAAATATTGTAAACAGAAACAGAAAATATAATTTGAACTTGTATCAATATACAAAAACTATATCAATGTTAATATCCATAAATAATTACTCACAAGTATTCACTCTATTACCCACTATTGTTATCCTTTTTTAAAAAGACAAGCAGTTTTCACCCCAACACTCTGTCTAATACAAGTAAGAATCAGCAACCCCTAAATGGTGTTTCCAACACTGAGGACAAACTTTTTTGGGGTAGAGGGCATCATCCTCTAGAATTGCTTCCAACTGATGTTCTCTTAATGGGATCCTGCAACAGTAAAGTGATGGTTAAGTTTCAAAATTGCTGTCTAGTACAGTTGCAAACAATTTCTGAGCAGTTGTTTAGGTTTTTATTTTTTCAAAGTTCTTATTTGGAGTTCTGGCCAGAATGTCATGAAAAGGTGTACTATTTCAGCAGCTGGTATCCCCCCCAAAAAAAACAGTCTTATAATAGCTCTAACAGTATCACAATGTTATCTCAATTAGGCGGAGTTGTTGTGGCATCCAATATTATTCCTAGAAACTTTATAGATCCTAAAAAAGGATGTATAGAAAAAGCTATTGTTCATCATGGAAAACTTAAAAATTATTCATATATCCATACATTTGATAAAGAATATGATATAGACAAAATAGACATGAAGAAAGTAAAATTTTTCTTAAAGTCTTCCTTCTATTCCTTACCTGATGGCTGCCTATATGAAACTGAAACTCTGAATGTACTTTTTAACAACAAGATTGGATTTAGAGAAGTACAGAGCTATTGTCTACCTTAAAAACCAGCTATATATTTTAATAAATAGATATAGATATATATTTAAATGTATATGCATTAATTAACTGACCTCATCACTTGTATTCCTTTTTCTAGATGATCCTTAGTGGATAGTTATTTTTACTTCTGTTAGCATTCAAACCTTCAGGGTCTCTTGAATTTTTGAAGATGTGTATTTTCTCTTTTTAAATATTTATTTATTTATTATGTATGCAATATTCTGTCTAGATGCATGCCTGCTTGAAGATGGCTCCAGGCCTCATTACAGGCAGTTGTGAGCCACCATGTGGTTGGTAGCAATTGAACTCAGGCCCTTTGGAAAAGCAGGCAATGCTCTTAACCACTGAGCCATCTCTCCAGCCCGCTCTACATAAGTTTTTAATTTTTAATTTGGTTTATGTGGTGAAAAGATCCATTCTAAGGTAATCATCTCTCTGCATTAAAATTTCTGTAGCAGAAATTCTGGAAGGCAATATTACTAGATTACAGTTAAGATTTGGATTCACACTATCCATATTTGCCTTCTATAATTTCTCCTAAACAATTGTCAATTCCTTTTCCATTTCAGCTATTAATTCTTTGGGACTATTTAAGTCCTTATCATCTAAAGAATTAAAATTAAGTTTTATTCAAATGAACTATTAGGTCAATTGTTATCCCAACATCTGGTTGTATACTGGAGATGTCTCACAAAAATCATTTAAAGTCATTAAGGGTCTGCAACTGGTCTCTCCTAATTTGTGACTTTTGTGTTCTAATCTTCTGCAAACCTAATATGTAACCAAGGCAATTAACAGAATCTCCTCTTTGAACCTCTTCAGGAGCAATTTTAATCCCCATTTAGGCAAAACTTGCTTTACTTCTTCAAACAACCTTTCTAAATTAACTGTATTTGAATCAGAAAACAAAATATCATCCATGTAATGGTAGGTTATAGACAGGAAATTGCTTATGTATTATTTCCGATGGCTTGCTGACAAAGTATTGGCACAGGGTGGGGCTATTGGGAATTCCCTATGTGAGGATGGTCCACTGACATCTCCTAATAGGCTGAGAATTATTAGAAGTAGGCACTGTGAAGGCAAACTTTTCTTGTAGAGGTATATTGAAGAAACAATCTTTTAAATCAATAATTATGAGAAGTCACCCCTTTAGTAACAGAAAAGACAGAGGAATTCCATATTATAGAGGGCCCATAGGCTGAATAATGTTGTTGATAGCTCTGAGATCTGTCACCATACTCCATTTTCCAGATTTCTTTTTAACAATAAACACAGGAGAGTTCCAATGGCTGGTAGATTCTGTAATATGTCGATCTAGTTGCTCTTGTACTAGCTGTTCTAAAGCCTGCAGCTTTTCCTCAGCTAGATGCCATTGTTTAACCCATATCAGTTTCTCAGTTAACCATTTCTAAGGCAGTGACATTAGTACCTCAGAAGGTTTATCAATTGCTTTGTGTTCTTGTACAGCCCAAATGGGTGGTGACAGTCATCTATAATAACTTCTAATCATTTCCCCAGAAACGTAAGTTTTTGGGACATTAGGAATGTTAATCTGAATATTCCATTGCTGCAATAGGTCACGACCCCACAAGTTCATGGCAATATTAGCTACATATGGCCTCAGTCTTTCTCTCTGTCCTTCTGGCCCTAGGCATTCAAGCCCTCTCATGCTTTGGTTTATCTGAGATAAGGTTCCAATTCTTAGGAAGTGAAATCTACCTCTTGAAGAGGCCAATTTGGATGCCAAGATTCTGGAGTAATGATACTTCCCCCACACCCATGTCTAGTATTCCTTCAATAAAAGTACCATTTACACACACTCTTAGCTTTGGTCTTTGATCATTTATACAAGTGTGTCAGAATATGTTTCCTATGTCCTACTGGAGTTTGTGACTGATCCTCCACATTTATTCCATCATTCAGACCAGTATTGTTTTTAACAGTAAGCACTGGATTTTTTAATGTTCCTGGTGGGACACATTCTCCATAGTAACTGGGAATGACTGAACCACATTCATCATTGGGGCCTGCAAGAGACCCCCATGGCATTTTCTGATGGTATCACATTGCATTGTCTATCTTTCATTGATCTACATTTATTGCTCCAATGTTGGACTTTGCCATACCTACTACATATATCTGAAGGCTGAGACCTCCTATTCCTGCCATTCGCAAAGACATTATTCCAAAGAATCACTTGTCTACAATCCCTTCTCAGATGTCTCCTTAATTTCTTTATCTTGCCTTATTTTTACAGCTAGTACTTAAAGACCAACAGAAAAGATCAGATTCGGAAGGCCATTTAATTTGATAGATAAACATTAAACACCTGGAAACTCAGAAAGTTTATTATGTATTGCTGAAGGAGAAGAGAGATTAGCTAATCTTGATAGTATTCTCTATATGGGTGTATGTCAGCTGTAGACTTCAGGGAAGAGGGAAAGGCTTTGGTGACTTTGATAAGGCCATGGTCATGTCAACAATACATATGCACTGTATCCTTCATTCACTCCCTGAAACTTTCCTTTTTTTATTTCAAAAATATTTCTTATGTAACATGACTTCTAGTCCAATGGCAACTCTGCAATCATCTCTGGAATCCAAATGAGAACAGAAACATTGAACAATCACTCTCAAACTGGAAAAAAAAGAACAGTAAAATTTTCCATTTGCAAATGTACCTCATGGTCTGTGTAGGTTCTGGAAGCAATGGTTGAGCTATACGTATATGCTGTTACTCTCTGTTCCTGTCTCTCTGGGACAAAGATCCAGTTCCTTGCAGCACAAGGGGCAAAGCCTATGAAGTCAGGTTCTCTGAAAATCCAAGCTGGAAAAATCTTCCCTTTCTTGAGGAAATTGGTGAATCATTCCATCTCTGGAATCATTTACAAAACTATATGAAATGGAAACAAAAATAGGAATAGGCTTGGGTGCCTTGATTATGTATCTATACCTTAATTTTTCTCCTATTTTTCCAATGTAACCAAATTTATTGTCCCTTCTTTTAGAAATCAAGAACAGGTTGAAACTATAATGTTCTCACCTTACTTACACATTCCCTCAAGTTTTCCTTCAAAGTACTCATATACAACTGCCTATCAACAGATTCATCTTGTCCAAAGCTTTACTTCCAACACCTAGAGATGCTCTCTACTTTACCTTTATTTGTAAGCTTCTCTTGAAAGCATTCCCTTGCATGATCAAGATGGTTTTCCTGTAGTTAGAATCCATGTTTGTAAATCACTTTCTGTGGCCTATATTGTTTTGGGTTTGACCTTACTGAGGTGGTGGGAATTAAAAAATACTGATATCCATACAGGAAAGCTAGAATTGGGCAGGTTGTGAGTGCTGATGCAGATGCACCAGCTGTTTAGAAACTCAACATATTATTTTATACAGATGAATGTGGAGGTAAGTCTTTTACATACAGTTGAATGAGAAGGTGGATTAAATATTTGTAAGGGGTCTCTGTAGGGGGGCAGTCTCAGAGTGCAGATACCAGGGAGGAATGAGTCTTGCCATTACCATGGGTCTGAAACATTGATATCCTTGATATGGGCATGCTTATGTCAACAATACACATTTACTCACAACTCCAGACACACAGGACATTTTGAACCAAAATTTTAGAATAAAATATAAATTTAATATTATTATACTGTAACATGAGGGCCTGCTTGTTGGAGTTTCTGTCCAGCCCAGTACCCCACAGCCATTTAGGCACAAAAAATCACACAAAGATCTCCATAAGATTATAAACTGATTGGCCCATTAGCTCAGGCTTCATATTAGCTCTTATAACTTATGTTAGCCCATTATTCTAGTCTATGTTAGCCATATGGCTTAGTACCTTTTTCAGTGGGGCAGTCACACCCTGCTTCTTCGGGCATCTGAGCAGGAGTGAGAAGAATGGGCTTTCTCCTTCCCAGAATTCTCCTGTTCTCCTCGTCCTGCCTCTACTTCTACTTCCTGTCTGGTTGACTCACCTATACTTTCTGCCTGGCCTATCAGTGTTTATTAAAACATCATTGACAGAATACAGACAATTATCCTACACCATTATACTGTAGTTGCTCTTAAATGGCGCATGAATGTCAAACTAAAGAAAAATTCACTATCGAAGTTATCTGTCATCCAGAAACACAGTTTGCATTTTGATTTCAGAATATAGTTTAGTCGGTTCCAAATATGAAACTGAAATCCCATAAACTATATTCAATCACTTTTTCAAAGCAAAGTTATAAATGCTTTTTCTTTCTTTCCAAGCATTCTATAAAATTTCTCACAGAAGCAAACCTTTTCTGCCAAGCTTCAATAAACTACTTTCAGTGTCTCTAATGTCACTATGTTTTCAAATCCAAATTTTATTTAGTAAATTTTTCTTGTGTTTTTTTGTTGAACAATTAAAAATCATTTTCCCTAAACTTTCAATATTTAGAACTGGGTTATCCTTCTGAAAACAGAGTAATAAATAAATACCTTTAATTATCCCTCAAACATATTTGGTAAGTTTTAAATCATACATCATTAAGATATATCTTCATTAATCTAAAGTTCCTATGAATTAAATATGCTTCAGGAAACTCTCAGACCTTTATCCAAGATTTTTCTTGGCTTTCTTTAGATATATGAATATTTTAAACAACAGTGCTCCCAATAAAAAAGAATTTTCTAGGCTTTATCTAACTCTTGGAGAGTAGATTAAATAAATTTTCTAGTGGGGCCTTATGAAATTTTCAAGAATCATAGGAAGTGAATACATACAGACATAAGTATATACACATCTAATTTTGTCAACATAAAAGCAGACTTAGTATCATAGGAGAAAATATCTACAAGCAAGAAAATATCTCTGTGTAAAAGCAAGACCTGAACTCTTAGAGGAGTATTGTCTTCATACTTAGATTTCTATTGTAGTACCAGCATTGAATTGATTCTCCTTGGAGAAGAATGAAATGGTAGATACATTTTGCTTCTATAAAACCAAATTTATTTTAACTTTTCACCTCTGAAACTCTAGTGTACTAGAGCCCCTCAGTTGTATTTCCTTCTACTTATGGCTCACTAGGCCTATATCATGGCACTAAAATAGCTATGTGTTTTGTTAACTGATGAAAATAAGCAGCAAAAAGTTAGCAGGATACACAAATCCGACTGAATTAGTTGCTGTACCCTGGGGATTCATGGCAAGACCACAGCTTTGGTCTCATAAAAAAACATGGAAAACAATTCTGAGAAACAACTTTAGCTAATCTGAAGTAATTCTTCTAGGAAATATAATTCCATATTGTGGAATTTAGATATAGAAAGGCCAGGAGAAATTAAGAATAAAAGACATTTATTGTCTGTTTTGCAATATAAGCTTTATAGGTAGGTATCCAAATATAGAACTATAGTGCATGTTCTTCCACAAACCACTACTAACCCAAAAACTGGTGGCTACATAATATGGAATTATTTAGAATCTAGATGTTTACACTGAAATTTGTAGTTACAGATCATTCACAATTTGTATCCAAGTCTCATGCTATTAGGCTGAACAGATGTATCAGTCAAATAATTATATATGCAGATATGTATATCTGATTCTTATTCCTGCTCTTTGGACTCTTTCACTTCTATTGAGTTGCCTGGTCCAGCCTCTATATGATGGTCCATTTTAAANGCTCTTTCTATTTAGAAACAGAAAAGATGTAGATCCAAAGGGGAGGGGATGTGGGAAATAACTAAGAAGAGAAAATAGAGGAGAAATCATAATCATGATATTTTATATGATAAAACATATCTGTTTTCAATTTAGAAAGTCCTAGAATTCAATGATTTTCAGATCTGGTTTATTAACATTGGCATAATAATAATTCCTAGATCTATCCATTTTCTAACAAATGTCTTTATTTCATATTCTTTTCAGTCCAAATATTAACACTTCTTGGAGACTGCATTTCACCCAAGTCAGAATGGTTATCTATCATCAATAAAACAAGTGATTGTCTCCAGGGTACAAGATAATGCTTGCAACTTGTCAAGGGAGGTATGTCATTAAACAGTCCTGCCCAGTTATAACACCAATGAACCACAACATTGAGCACAGGAAGATATCCAGAAAGGTGCTATAAGTGACACTCACATGTCAGTGATAACTATTTGGATTTAAGGCGCATTCAGTAAGAAGGAAATTATACCTTGTACTAGAAACCTACCCTGCTTCCTGAGGCAGTAAATTCATGGATTAGAAAATAATCTGTTGGTGAAAGTGGGGTATTGAAGTCTCCCACAATCAATGTATAAAAGACCAATATGTAATTTAAGCTATAGTAGTATTTCTTATATAAAAGTATGTGTCCTTCTGATTGGGGAATTGATGTTAAGGTTTGATATGTTATCTTGGTGATTTTTTTCCTTTGATGAGTATGAAGTGTTCTTCCTCATCTTTTTTTGATTAGTTTTCATTTGAAGCCTATTTTGGTAAATATTAAAATGGCCGCATCAGCTTGGTTATTAGGTCTATTTGGTTGAAATATTAAAGTATATAAAAAGAAAAGAATTTGTTCAGACTGTCATATGTATCTCTGGTTACTACTAAGAGCCATGAAGAATCCTGGGGTCAAACCAAACACCCGAGTCTGGGCTGCTCAATAACATGGTGACATGTAGGACCAAGATGCAATTGAGGACCATGTCAAGGTTTCTGGCCCACCTGTATCTGTGTTGATATTCAATGCTCCCATTACCATTGAAGACCATACAGACAGCAAAGATCAATGGCTAAGTTAGTTTCTTGACCCATGCAGACACTGGGGGTTGTGGTGATGAGCAGGCCTAGCTGCTATGAAGAACCATGTTGGGATCTATGCTCCTACCATGGCTGGATATCTGACCTCAGTTTGGGGTACTACATTGCCACTAATGGTCAGAGTTAGGATAGCAACATGAGGCTTTGTTTGTGTCCAGCAACCACAGGGCTGGCAGAACCATTCCCACCAGGGTGGTCATTCCTTCCACCCATAACCAGGATGTCGTCCAAACCTAAGCTCCTCCCTAGGACCATGTTTGGGTCC
>LOEQ01004836.1:43640-55647 GCA_001685075.1 Bramus lutescens | reverse complement strand
CTTCCTGCCTGCCCAATCAACATTTATTTAAAACATGATTGCCAGAATACAAGCAATTCTCCTTTACCAAACCATCTGTTTTTATCCTTTTCTTTGGAGTTTTATTTGTACTTTTATGCTGATTTATAAGATTTCTATTTATATTATTTGTTTAAATCCAAAAAAGTACAAATACTTCCTTCAGCAGTGAAAGTGAAAAGTGCAAATACTTCTTTCAGAAGTGAAAGATCAAGACAGACATTTATCATGTATAATTCATGTTTAATCAAATGCTTTAGTCTTCTAATTTTAATTTTATGTGAAGTATAAAATACATATAGATGTTAACCTTCTGAGTTATGGGATTGGTACTAATTTTCTATTTCACATATTCAGGTTTTAATTTCAATGCTTAAATTTAAATTATTGGAATACTGTTCAAGTCTCAAACTCACTCTGAGGCTTACTAATTATGTTCTATTTTTATTATCATATTATTATTTGAGTTATATTTGCATCTCTCATCATAAAAATATCCTTTTAGCTGAATAAAGTAGTTGAAGAATTTGTTTACAAAGCAAATTACAGACTGTAGAGATATAAAACAAATGAGAAAGATAAATGTCTTATAATACTAATATAAGAAATTCAACCAAAATAATGGGAAAAATAATGGAAGAACATATCTCCAGAGATTTAATTTGCCAAATTTAATGTCTGTAGTATGCCATTCTCAATAACCAAAAATACCATATAAGAACATCATAATAAACTTTTGTGACATTAGAAATCAAAATAAAATGTAAAGTTTTCATTGTTTAAAACAAAGTACTGAACACAATCAAGCACTAAAAGCATAGGAGACAAAGTAGCCACAGCAGTTTTCACTGCTAGAAGCCTATAGAGTACAGCAGGAATGATAACTGGGTCTCGTCTAATGCCTTCAAATTTTTAAGAAATAAATGCTTTATTCCTGTATTGTATAAATAGAAAATCATGAACATACACTCATTATTATTTAACAAGAAACAGAAAAGCAATGACATTGTAAAGGGCAGTCAGTATCTAGAAACTGGATGTTATGACTGATATTCAATGATGGACCTTCTACTAGAGGAAGAGGAAATATAAGGAGCTCATAATATTTGCCTCAAATACTAGAAATACATTTGTTGACATGACCTCTATTTGTCTTCCATAGCCATTTATTTTCTATTGCTGCAGTTGCCCTTCTTTTCTCAAGCCTTAATTTTTCCCTGACCTGGTGTGGTTTGTTTAAAAGTGGGTGAAATCAAGTGTTTTGAAAGTACTCCACACATAAATATGTGATATCAGTATTTTAGTTTTAAAGAGTCATCTGGCTGAAATATTTTTGTAGCACTAAGTTCTATTTAATCCTGAACAAACTTAAATGTTATTTTATTACTAGCATATATTGTAAGTCTATAAAAACTAAGAATATTTTCAAATTAGTGAGCTTTCTTATGAGAGGTATGATTCATAAAGTAGAAAAATAAATAATGCTGCCTACAGTCCTGTCTAGTAGCTAGAGAGACTTGATAAGACATATCTTTTTAAATGAATGCCATTTTTACCAAGTGTGATTCATGGAACTGAGCAAATATCTCAATTTACTGATTAGGTCTATGCCTACCTTAGATCAACTTCATAAATACCTTTTGAGTTAAAGATCAATATTCTCCCCATCTACTGTTTATTAAGTTCCATTTACAGCAAATTGTGAATAATTTAAGTGACAGATATAACAATTAATAAGATAGACTTCTACTTTCCTGTAACTTACCTAGGTCATGCTAGTATACAGTGTACTTTACTGACTAAAGTTTGAAAATCAATTCAAATTAAAATTATGCTGTTGAATAATAACTTTGGAAACAAAGCAATCACATACTTTACAAATATGGACTAATTTTCTTTAGGATAGTAGGAAAAAGGTGTTCTGACTAGATTTAAGTCAATGTGACAGGAAATAAGTTAATCTGAGAAGAAAAAAATCTCCTCTAAATAAATGCATCTTTAATATCTTTCTGTCAAAAATGGATTGATTATTTATGTGAAAGGGTACAGATCACTGTGGTTAGTGTTATCGCTGGGCAGGTGGTCATAGATGAAATGAAATAGTTTGAACAACTCATGAAGATAAAGCTGATATGCAATTCCTAATAATGATCTCCACATCAGTACCTGCACAAGTTTCTATAACTATAACTATCTATTCTTCAACTCCATCAAAGACCCCAGAAGGATATAGTATTACCTAAGTAAACAGGAAGTGCATTGTAAGCAACTTTCAAAACTCTAGAAATGACAGAAGCATCTCACTGCCTGGGTAGTCACCCAAGTTATTCTATACCTTTGGGGCATCCATCTTCAGCCTATAGGCCCATAGTATCTAGCAGACTCTTCCATGAAGCAAGAAATTTCAAAGATAGTTCCACCTATATTGGCAGTTTGCCAGTCACTTTATTCTGTATCCCACAGAATGTCTGGCAGTCTCTTTCATGAAGCAGGAACTCCAAAGGATCATCTCATTTTTAGGCAAGTTCAGCAGTCATTTCTTTGTGGATCCTGCATGTCCAGTTAAACAGTCCAGTCAAGAGCAGTTTCTTGCCCAAATGACTAACCAGCTCCATAAGGAGACTCTTTGATGCCCATCTTTCTCTTGAAGTAATTGGTGTTGCCAGGAACAGATGTGTCTCACTGTCATGAAAAGTCCTAATTTTTTAAAACATTTAAATGTCATATTCTGAAGGTCTTTGAAATATTAAAAGAATACCTAACTAAGTGAAATATATCTGTATATATCTAGAAAACCAAACTAGCATGACTACAATCTTGACTATTATAGATGATTACCTATTAACCTATATTTCTTAATCATACATTATATTTTTAAATGAACTACACAATCATAATATTGTAACAAGAGCAAAAATATACATAAAACAAAATTGATCTTAAATTTGTATCAGTAAACCAAGATTCATACCAATGCAAATCTCGATAGTAATCCCCTTTAAATGTAAACAAAGATTTATAGACAATATCTGAGAATATTTGCATAGATTTGTCCATAATGCTTCCTGATGATTGGGGGCACTGTTAATCAGGTTTTTCCATGGTATATCCTGTGTGTTAGGTTACTCTCAGTCAGCAATTGGGCAAAGTAATTTTGGGGGTGCATTCACAGTGACCTTTCTGGGGGCATGGCCTATCAAACCATATTTGTCTAGAAACAATCCACAGGGTCTCATCTTCTGTGAAAACAAAAGAAGAACCTCTATTTCAAATCAACATATCCTTAGACTGAAATTTTGGAATCAAGATAACTTTAGGACATATATGCTGGTTTAGCTTAGCACCCCACACAATGAAATTTTTCTGTATACTTAACTCCTTCACAATCAAAAAATTCGAAGAAAACACAATAATATACATAATCCAGGCTCTCTGTGAATTTTCCATTTTATGTTGCTTATTCTTTTTACTCCTTCTAATCTATGACTATCTGTACTCTGTCTCATTAAAGACCTTACCATTTTTAAGCATTAACTTTATTTTATGACTCTATATACTCTTTTTTTTCTCTCTTCCAAGCCTATGTACATTGATCCAACAATGTGACCAATTTAGAGGGCTTTTATATGTGAATCTGTCCTATTGTTAATCTGCAATTGTTTACTGTCCAGGAGTGCTTTTTAAAATGTTAAGCACTTCTTAAAAACATAATATGCACCATTAATAGGAGTAATACAGTACCACCTGTTTGCCTGCCCAGTCTTAAACTTAAGCTGCACAATTACTATGATAACGACAGATGGTAGTTTCTGCTTGCTCTGCACAGTCCAGCATGGCAGAGCCATTTGTGCCTCTGAGGCATGCGCACTGACCTACTTCCAGGCACACAGCAAATCCAAGTTGCCATCAAGCATTTTACATGCAGCATGCTATTCACAAACCCAACTCAAATGCTCTATAGGCATACTTCCTGCCTGAAAGAGTCAGAGCTTACAGTGGCAGCCACCCAGAAATCTGGCATTTTAAAAACGCCACTACTTTTATCCATCTATAGCTGAATCAGGAAAATTTCTTTTAAAGGAGCTGCAGCGTGCCACCAGAAAACAGCAAAAAGCTGTGTTAAATTCTGTATTTTTTTAGAATTCCTTTTCAAGCTTTTTCAGGTTTTATGTGGATTTAGCTAGCACACATTGCAGGGCAAATTGATTCAGGGGAAGGAACAGCTTCTTCCTGGCTGTCGCACAAGCTTACACCTGAAACTGTATTAATTAATTAAATTATTAATTACATCACTGATTGGTTCATTAGCTCTATCTTCTTATTGGCTAACTCTTGCATATTAATTTAACCCATTTTTATTTATCTGTATATCACCACATGGCAGTGGCTTACCAGCAAAGATACCAACCAGTATCTGTCTCAGGCAGAGGATGCATGGTGTCTCTCTGACTCTGCTTTCTTCCTCCCAGAATTCAGTTCAGCCTTCCCCAACTACCTAAGTTCTGCCCTATCAATAGGCCATGGCAGTTTCTTTATTCATTAACCAATTAAAGCTGCACATGGACAGAAGGACTTCCCACACTAGCCTGTAAAATTAAATGCCTGTCTGTACTTAGCTCATTAACAGTCAAAAAATCAGAGAAAACACAGTAATAAACTTAATCCAGACTCTCTGTATTCTTTCCATCATTATGGGGCATTTTTTTAACTCTATTACTTTTTAATATTTATTTTAACTTTACTCCTTTAATCTATGCCTGTCTATGCTCGTTATTCTTTCTCTCTTAAGCCCATGCATTTTACCCAACACTGTGATGCATTCAGAAGTAATTTTCATTGGAGTCTGCTTATTGTGTATCTGTAATCATTTTCTGATCAGGAGAGATTTTTTGTCTTTTTTATGTTTATTAAATACTAAGCAGATGTGACTAGGATTAATGCAAACGCTTTGTACATTTTTTAAATGCTAAGCAGGCATGGCTAAAATTAACTCTGTGGTTTTGCCTGTTGACTTCATGCAGTCCAACATGGCAGTGGTATATTCAATACCAGCTCGGTGAGCCAAGCTCACTACCCTAGCTCCAGGTATGCAGCAGGTCTATGTTGCCATTAAGCAAATAGTAGCATGTTGTTCACATACCCCATTTGAATGCCCCTTAACAGGACCTCCTGAAAGAGCTAGAGCAGTTCATGCTTCCAGTAAGAACCAGGAAGCCATTTCTTAAAGGAGATGAGCCTGTTCTTGAGAACTGCAAACAGAGCCTGCCTATCTGAAAAAAATAAATTAGCTACCAAGAAGTTGTTCTTGGCTCCCAATTTTTTTTAGATTTAATATACTACATTTTTACATAGTTTTCCACTTCTACTTTATTGAACTATAATTTTTCTCTGTTCCTCTCCCCTCCCCTTCAACCCTTTCCCATGGTACCTGAGCTCCAAATTTACTCAGGAAATCTTGTATTTTTTTTTTTACTTCCCATGTAGATTAGATCCATGTTTGTCTCTCTCGGGGTCCTCATTGTTGTCTAGGTTCTCTGGGAATGTAGGTTGGTTTTCTTTGCTTTGTGTCTAAAAGTCACTTATGAGTGGATNGTTTAAAATCCACTTATGAGTGAGTAAATATGATAATTGTCTTTCTGTGTCTGGGTTAGCTCACTCAATATGATGTTTTCTAGATCCATCTATTTACTGGCAAATTTCAAGATGTCACTTTTTTCTGCTGTGTAATACTCCATTTTGTAAATGTACCCCACTTTCCTTATTCATTCTTCAGTCAAGGGGCATTTAGGTTGTTTCTTGTTTCTGGTTATGACAAACAGTGCTGCTATAAACATAGTTGAACACATGTCCTTGTGGTATGATAGAGCATCTTTTGACTTACCAATCAAGTGAAAAACCTGTATGACAAGAATTTTAAATCTTTGAAGAAAGAAATTGAAGAAGACACCAGAAAATGGAAAGATCTTCCATGCTCTTGGGTAGGTAGTATTAACAGTAAAAATGCTAATCTTACCAAGAGCAATTTACAGATTCAATACAATCAAAATTTCAGCAAAATTCTTTACAGACCTTAAAAGAACAGTACTCCACTTCATATGGGAAAGCAAATAAACAAAGATAGCAAAAACAATCCTGTACAATAAAGGAACTTCTGGAGGCATCATAATCCCTGACCTCAAACTACTACAGAGCTCCAATTTTTGTTTGTTTAGAAGCCCTCTTTTTTCTTAAGCTTCTTTTAGGTCTTATCTGAATCCATGCCCTCATTGGGTACCATTTATAAACAGAGACTGCTCATTTGTTTCTTAGGCATGCATACCTGAATAATTACACAGAAGTTATGTTAATTATAAAACTATTTGCCCAATAGCTTGGGCATGTGCCTATCTAGGTCTTACATGTTTAATTAACAATTTCTATTAATGTATGGATTACCACAAGGCTGTGGCTTACAAGCAAGGCTCCAGCATCTTTCTCCTTCAGCAACTATATAGCATCTCCTTGGCTCTGCCTTCTTTCCTCCTCTGTCTCTGATTAGATTTCCTATCTTGCCATATTTTCTCTGCCATAGCAAAAAGCATATTCTTTAGTACACAATGACAGGAAAATATATTCACAGCCTACAGAGGGGAACCCCACATCAAGCTTGAGTTCCTGTCTGAACTTCTCTTAATGGTGGAGTATAACATGGAAATGTGGGATTAAATAAACCCTTTCTTCTCCAGGTTTTGTTGGCCATGCTGTTTCATTGCAGTAATTTAATCCCTAAGACAGAACAAAAGGAAGATACTATAATTTGCTCTGTTTGTAAGATTTGAATCTTTATTTTGTCATAAATGCAATATGCATAGTCTCACTGAAACCTGAGATTTGGTTGATTTAAGTAATAGGCTCCAAAATAAATTTAATTACTTACTTGATGAAATATAGGGGGTAAATACATATAACATTGGACAAAGTTGGCATAAGATGTATTAGGAAAGAGGTACATCACATTCCAAAAACTTATAATGTAAAGGAATTATACAATAAATGCCATTGAATATATTTTGAATATAAAACCAAAAGACATATTTAGGAAAGTAAAAAAAGCTGATAAAGTTATAGGCAATAAAAATTGATTTCAATAATGTGGCCATCAAAACTACATCTATGTGTAATTTGGATTAACATAAATAAATTAGGAAAAGACAATAAAAGTAAATATGCCATTCAGTATGTACATAATGCTATAAAACAAAAAGATTAAATAAGTATAACAAACAAAATATTTTCTCCAAAATAGTTTATAAATGAAGACAAGGTAAATTAAATAAGGCAAAAGAAGAATGTTTAAAAACACCTGTTTATAGCATATGACATCTCTCAACCAACAGTCTTGTATTGGTTTTATTAATGAATACTAGAAAATAAGAAAAACTGCATCTCTTAGTTTTGGCCTCTACAAAAATATCTCACTGGAAACACTTACCACAAACAGAAAGAAGATATACAGAATAATATCTGCTTCATTAACCTCTTCAGGCCAAATAAGACAAGAATATGATAATATTGTACAATTTTGTCATAACTTCCATTTCATGGTGTTTAATATGGATAATAGTTTTCCTACCTGCTTTAGTATGAACAATTATCTCTTAAAAGACCATTTGCAGCATAATTCTGAATAATTTAAGTGAAAGCTATAACAATATATAGAGAGACAACAATAAACTCCCAATTTTTCCTTAATTGAGTTTCTATTTTGAAAGAAAAAAGAAATGGTGAGTATAAATTAAGAGATTTTAAAAAGTAGTACAAATTACTGTGAGACCATGTAGAATAGGTGTCTTAACTAGTTTAAGGTGATCATTAGATTCTTATAAACATGGTAACCTCTTGGCTAGTTCCAAATTGGTTTTAAAGATAGCAGCTTATTCAATATATCAGGATTGTCATGAAGTTTTTAACCATAATTTAATTTTTGAATGAGAGTATATGATTTGGCGTCTTTTAGATGTGAAATACAAACAGGGGACTGAAAAAATAAGAGATTTTTTTGGATAACAACTTAGGTGGGTCATTCCTAGGGAAGATATATTTTCCAACTCTGAGAAATTATTCATTGTGAGTAACTCTTCATCTAGTTATGAGACCTTGTGAGATTTTTCCATATTGACATGTCATCTGGTATTTTTATTGTTTAAACCTTGTTGAGTCTACAATATTATTGAAATCTCATTGGTGAAACTTCGATGTCTTATGTAGGAATCTCAATCTTATAGCAAATTTCTTGTTACTCTGCCTATTACATACTTTCATCTCAGTCTTCACAGACGTTCCCTGAGCCTTAGGATTCAACCCCCTAAAATGTATTTCAAACTAAATGGACTCAGCAGGTTACATTTACAAACAGACACAAAAATGTGTGTGTGTTTGGGTGTGTATGTGTGTGTAATAATAATACTTTAAAAAGTAAAAAAATAAAGATATTGTTTGAAAGTTGAGTTGGATATAGAGACAGAAGAAGGGAAACAATGGGCTAGGGCAGGATATGATAAGAGACATTAAATTTTATCAAAGAATGTTATACATACATATGAAACATCATAATGAAGCCCATTAGATTTTACAACTAATAAATGTTAATTAAATAAAAAATAATAACTTATTTTCTGATGATTTTATTACTTGACAGTTTTAGCTAGATCCATCTGTAGTTACTATATATTTTCGCATTCTACATAGGACTGATGGCTTACCTGGTATGATGGATACCAACTATTATTATTGAATAATATTCCAATTTCTTCACACAGTGATTCATCTCCAAACAGGATTACTGTTATATTGACTATGCAATAGTGTTCTAAAACAAGATAAGTGAGAGTCAAGCTTCTTAATATCTTACATAATCCCACTTCTATTTCATTCAATTCATGGAATTAAATCACAGAAGAAGTACAGATTCAAAAGAATGAAAATAAAGCTCAGTATGGTAGAACATGTCTTCATTCCTAATACTGCAGAGGCTAAAATGATAGTAGTAATGTCAGTTTGAGACAAGCCATAGGTATGTAGCAAGACTTTGTATCAAGAAAGAAAGAAATATATAATCTGCTGTTTGAGGAAGGAGCTGAAGAATAGCTAGTCATGAGTAACTTCACTGAAGAAGGAAAATTATTTTATATTCAATTATGCTTAAATTGTCAGTGTTTTGTCTACATATGCATAGCCTATACCCAACTCTGAAAAGTGTGCTCATAAGGGTGATGATATTGGGAAGTATAGGTAGAGACTGCTCATTTATTTCCTGGCAACCCAAACCCAAATCATTACACAGAAACTATATTAATTGGAATACTGTTTGGCCAATATCTCAAACATATTTCCAGCTAGCTCTTACATCTTAAATTAACCCATTTCTATCAATCTATGCATCACCACAATGTTGTAGACTACTGGAAACCATCTTTTTCCTTTGACAGCTACATGGCACCTCTCTGACTCCACTTACTCTTTCTATAAGCTATATTTGAATTTCTCACCTGGCTTTATTCTGCTTATCCATTGGCAGAAACAGCTTTATTCATCAACCAATAAAAGCAACATATATACAGAAGGACATCTCACATCATCTCCCTTTTTATGTCTAAATATAAAGGAAGGTTTTAACTTCAACATAGTAAAATTACATATAATAAAACACTTATCAAGCAAGAAATACAGTAACAATATTTATTTGTGGGTCTAAAGTTGCATACCTAATTTATCTTTTATCATAATTAAGGAAAGCTATGTGTCTTCAACTCCATGAAATAACCCAGAAAGATATAATATTACCTAAGTAAACATGAAGTGCATTGTAAGCAACTACCAAAACTCTAGAATTGGCAGAGACATCTTTCTGCCTGGACAGTCACACAAAATGCTTCTGTAACAAATTGGGCACCCATCTTCAGCTTACAGGCCTATAGTATCTGATAGACTTTTCCACGATGTGATAAATGTGAAATACTGTTTTGCCTATTGTGGCAGTTTGCTTGTCACGTTCTTCAGTGTCGTGCTAAATTTTTGGCAGATTCTTTCATGAAGCAGGAACCCTGAAGGACAATCTCATCTTTTAAAATGTTCAGAAGTCATTTTTCTGTGGGTCCTGCATGCCAGGTTCAAACAGCATACCATCAGGCAGTTCAGGCAAGAAAAGTTTCTTGCTGAAATGGATAGACTTGCCAAATTGAAGGCAAATTCCATACCAAGTTGATTCAATACTCATCAACTTCTCTGAAGTAATTGATGCTGCCAGAAGCAGACATATCTGGCTGTGGAGAAAAGTCTAATTTCTTAAAACTTTTTAAATGCTATATTCTGCATGTCTTTGAAGTGCTGAAGATTATGTTTCCAAATGAAATATATCTCTGTATATCTAGAAAAATCAACTAACATGACAAGTTTGACTGCTATAAATGACTATTTTGCTATCAATAATTTTGAATTATGCATTACTTTGTTAAATGAGTTGTATAAACACAGTACCTTAAACAAGAGCAGAAATACATATACATAATATAACAAAATCAACCTTAAATGTGTATCAGTAAACCAGTGCATTTTCCATAAACAATTTTTCAACAATGCAAAGTATTCATCTCTATATTAAATCCCTCTTATTTCCATTAGCTATTTATAACCATCCCTTTTAAAATGAAAGCAAATATTCATAAACAGTATTTAGGAATTTGGGCATTTTTTTTCAAACTGCTTCCTGCTGTTTGTTGGTTAAAGTATTTTTAGGATTCATAGAGACTTTTAGGGGTTCTTGTGCCATAAAACCACATTAGCCTGGAAGGAATCCACAGTGTGTCATCTTCTGCAGAAACAAAAGCAGAACCTGTTTTCCAAAGTAACATATCCATAGACTCAAATTTTGAAGTCAAGATACCTTTAAAATATATGTGATAGTTTAGCATGTACAATAAAATGTCTCTCTGTAATTAGCTCACTCACAGTAAAAAGCTTCAAAGAAAACACAATAATATACATAATCCAGACTTTATGTGTAAATTTCATCTTTACATTGTTTATTTTTTCCTCCTTTATCCTATGACTCTCTCTCTACACTTTTATAATACTTTTAATGTCTCTTTAAAACTTTATTTCTTTTAATAACTGTCTGTATGTTTTTTTTTTCCTCTCTCTCCCAACCCTATGTACAGTTCTTAAAAACATTGAGTCTCATTTTGAGGTCTTTTTTTGTCTGAATCTGTCCTATTGTGTATATAAAATCCTTTTCTTAAAAGGAGCATTTTGAAATCATAAGTGGTGTGGTTGTGGCAGCCCTGGATGCTGACTCCACCTCTCTTGGCTTTTCAATATGGCAGAGGTACATTTACTCCTGACTCTGGGACTTTTGGGTGGGAGCCATGCTCACCCCCTCAACTCTAGGAAACACCATACAGCACATAAACCCATTTAGATTTAGTAAAAGCTAAATTTGCCATGCAGTATGTTGTGCTGCCTGAAAATGTCCCCCTGTATGGCTGTGGGAACAAGCCTTGGTTTCCTGCCTATGCAACCTAGCAGATCTGATCCAGCTCCTTTCTCAGGTGAGTATGATGAGCACCAGGCATGTTCTCAGCTACCTTCCTCCTAACCCCAAGGGGTATAAAAGCACCTGGACCTGAAATGTGTGGCTGGCCACTGTGGGTTAACCCCAAACATATGGGCACCATTTTGTAAACAGAGACTAAGTTTTCATTTCCCAGCTTCCCAGACCCAAATAATCACACAGATACTATGTTAATGACAACACTGTTTGGCCGAAGACTCAGACATATTTCCAGCTAGCTCTTAAATCTTAAATGAACCCATTTCTATTCTTATATTTTACCACGTGGTTCGTGGTTTTTTACCTCTTGCTTCTTGAGCAGTTATATATTGTCTGCCTCTTTTCATAGCTACATGGCATCTCCTTGACTTCCCCTACTCTCTCTATATATCTCTTCCAGCC
>LOEQ01004836.1:0-17235 GCA_001685075.1 Bramus lutescens | reverse complement strand
TCCTGAGTAAATTGGGAGCATGGGGACCTTGGGAGAGAGTTGAAGGGGAGGAAAGGGACAGGGAAGGGAGCAGAGAAAAATGTAGAGCTCAATAAAAATCAATAAAAAAGAAATAGACAATAAAGGTATATCTTAGATAAATTCAACAACTTGAATAAAAAATTGATAAATTATGGATCATTTTTGTATGTAATATCTTTGAAATTTCTGAAATATACAAGATTATATGGTTATCAATTACCATTATACTGGAAAATGTAACACTGGATCTTCTCAACATTTAGCTGTGTCTTAGAACACATCCATTGTTTCCATTCGTCTCTCTTGAAGTACCATTGATATTTGTGTTTTATTATATGGAATTTCTTGCTAAAATACAATCTAGTCATATTATCACATCTAAATATAAGGTTAGTTAAAGCTTGAGGTAGCTAACTAATAGAATTATTTATGTTATTGTATATGGGCATAGTTTAAGAGTAACCTCCATATTAGTATATATATACAATATTTATTATATATAATTTATTATATATACAATAAATATGTATATAATTTTCCTTCTTAATTGATTAATTATTGATTAGAATTTAAGGATCAATTTAATCTATCAACAATTACAACAAATTATATACTCACTTGATGAATAGCTATTGACAGAATTGACAAGCTAGTCAGAAATTTAAAGCCAAATTCACAAAACAGGTGTTATAAACTGTAGGCAGATGTGTCTAAATCCACGGGAGCGTGTATAAAATGTTATCAAAGATTTATTAGGAAACACTCATGAATAAAAACAAGGTCGATATCTGTTGTGGTCTTCCATTCTGCCCTGGAGTGCATAGAAGCAATACTTTTATCTCCAACCACCACAGGAATGCACAAGAACCTGCTCCCTCTGTCTTTTAAAGGAGTTAAGTCAGCAGGCAGGAAGCTCCTCCTCTGTCTAGTCAGATAACCAAGGTAATGGGTGGGGCAAATACCAACTACACTTCCCCCTGTTGTCTAAAGAAGTTTCTAAACAAAACTAGGTACAGTAAGAACAATTACCAAGTTCTATCCAGGAAAAAGAATGGGTAATAACATATACAAAAAAGAACTACAACCAACAACAACATCAAGCAAGAAACACATAATAAATTTCCGGGATATAGGTAATTGGCAAAATAACAGAGATTATTCCAACAGCTCTCCTAGTCTGAGGTGTCTAAATCTTGTACCTAAAATGCTCTAGCTAAGATATGACAGGAGAGTGACTCTATCTAGTCTGTTAGCTCTATAGACTATTCAGTATTACAGAGTATAGTCACTCATGTTTATTATATTTATAATTTGGTTTTCTACATGCACAGAGATACATTCCACAATCAGTTTCTCCTGACCTGTATCTTTTCTGGTCAGTTGACCTAGTTAGCTCATTTGGCAGAGGATGAGATTCTTAATTTCAGGGTTTTGGGTTTAAGTCCCATGTTGTGCCAATTATAGGCAGAGTGTATAAATCCATGAGAACCCAAGTAAAAAGGTATCAAAGATTTATTAGGAAACACTCATGAATAACAACAAGGTGGAGAGCCGCTGCAGTTATCCTTGCTGTCCTGGGGTGAATGGAAGCAGCCAACCACCATGCAAGAATAGAAGAGCCTTCCCTCCTCTTTCTTTTAAAGTAGTTAGGACAGCAGACAGGAAGCTCCACCTCTATTGGCCAGATAGCCCAAGGTCATGGGTTGGGTGAATACCCACTTTAATAAATAGATTCTGGAAAGCCTGAAGCTGTTTCTATTTTGTTGGTGATAATTTAATATCATGAAGACAATGAAGATATGACTGGATTGATATACCAATGATCCTTATAGAAATTGAATATCTAAAAATATAAACAGTTTTCTGAGAAGAAAAATACTGAATGGTTTGGACAAATTTAACATAAATTCTTCCTATGTATATGGATGATGTTTGTCATCCTGTTGAAGGTTCATGCCATACCCCCTCTGATTTTCTTGATGGTATTCTTGATGAATTATTATCAAGGATATCTACTTATATTACTGACCAATAGATATTCACAGTACAAATTATCACATGTTCAGCAGATTCTACTTAGGAAAATACTGGCAAGATAAAAAGAAAACAAAATAATCTGGACTAAAAAAAAACTGAATTTGAAAGAGATCCCAAAAGGGTAGATAGGGCTGTTTAGAGGAAGGAAAGGAAAGGGATAAATGCAAGTATAATCTCTAAAAAGGAAAATAAAAATAAAACTGACTTTTTACTAAGAGAATTTCTATTAATTCAAATATATTTTTGAAAAATGGGTCCAGGTAATTTGATCACTGAAATGAATTGGTAGTTGGAAAAAAAAATCAGAGACCTAGACAAAAAATTTTGCAACTTTATTCAAGCTATGCCAAAAGAAGAGAGCATCATTTTGTTGAATTCATCATGAATATTTTGATAACATATGTCTCAAAGTGAATTAATAAAAGAAGTTGGTCTTGGGTTCGAATTTTCTGCTTTTCTTTAATGACTGATACTCATGTTTTCATTTTATTGTTTGTTTTTCTACTGTAATAGCCATATATTTACAATGTAAAAATACATTCATAGCCGTACATAATTATTCATAGTGTGATGCAGTTATTTTATTTGTTTTTTCATATGAATTAATTCATAATGAGTAATTTAAACTTCAGCACCACCTATTAAAATAATTCATATCTTATTCTATTTCCCTCTTCATCTTTATGCCATATATTATCTCCCCGCACATCTGCATGCTAAAATTTCAACAAAGCTGGACTCCGTATTTTGTCTAAACAAGTTCTGCCAGTATTACAAGATTTTCTTTAAAAATAAACAACCAAATTTGTTCATAGCTACTCTCACACATGTATATAATCTATGCTGACTCTTCTCATACCTACACCTTCATCTTTTTTCGTGACTCACTGATATTAATCTATACCTTTTCTGTGGCCATCAGTTTGGAGTTTTATATTGAATTCTGTTGGGCTTAGAAGTGGGTAGAAAACTAAAGGCAATGATTTTCACTCTCCCAACATCTATCAATAGACAATATTTCTGGAGAAAAAGGTAGGTTGGTGAACCGCCCTTTTCCTTGACTAACATTTATATTGTGAATTGAAGTTTGAAGTCCCTAAGAATAGTACCCATTAAAGTAGTGTGCAAATGAGTGATCAAGAAGAAGAGAAGAAACAGAGAACAGCATTTAGAAATTCTTGAATATGACACTTTAAAGCATGAGCTGTATAATTTTCTTATTATCATTAGTTACATTAACCACTTTTCATGTGATCATCCAAATGTCATGTGGAAATCATTTCTGGATAATGAAAATTTAATCTGATCTTTTCACATTCCTTCCATTTCTATCCTATGTCTTCCCTTAATCTTTTTTCTTTTCTTCCCTCTTTCCCTCTCTCTTTGCGCCTTCTCCCTCTCCCATGAATTCAAAATGTATAATAAGCCATGCGATTTGTTTTTTGCTAAATGTTACATAGCTCCCATTACTTTTCATTATATGACTATAAGTTGCTAATGATCTTTTTATGTTAATACATTATAAAGTATAAAAATCATAATTGTATATAGCAGTTTCCATTTCTTTATTTTTAGGAAACCTCAATGAGTTTCTTAGGATGAGGGAAGAAAATTTGATTCTAAAGAAAAGGGAGTAAACAGGAATTCAGGTCTACATTTTCCTTCTCATAGGTAAAATCTGCGTTAAAGAGGAAAAGCCTACAGTCAAGCTCAGACTAACTGCCGAACTATCACTAGTATGACTTGAAACTCAAAGCGTTTATTATAGTAGAGAATGCTAACTCTTCTATTATACCCAACTTTTAATTAACTACCTTAATTGTGCCCAAAGGATGTGCAATGATTGGTGCCTTTTGTAAATTCAAAAAAGGAAACATATAAACCCATACAATTGATGATTATAATTACTCCTGATCAACTTATTTCAGTCTATTATGTTTTTATCTGTCCTAGTTGATTCAAGCGGAGGGTTAGGAAATACTACTGTGGAAGTTACATGGTTTTTCTTTACAAGACATGAAGTATTTTCACTTTAAGACTTATCCTTCCAGCTCTTCTTCTCCTCCTGAGAAAATGTAAAACTTATAAAATGACTCGCAATAAATAACTGTTTTGAAAGTTCATATTTTATAGTGAAGCTCTGAAGGGGGCACATTGGCAAACAACTGCTATACAGGGAACACTCAGAGCTCAGTAGCACATAGGATATAGCTGAAACTGGAAAAAAGGAAGTAACAAACAGCATCAGTGTCAGAGAATAATTTCTCTTTACAACTAGGGAAACCCTTTGCTTAAAAAGACTAAATATGTGATATCATATCAGCAGCACCGGGAAAAACTAATGCCTAAGTGTCCTCAGAAGTTTGTTTCCTGCCTCTTAGCTATAGTGCAGAGTTTTAATGACAACATTCTCATTAGCTCAGCCTTACTGGACTATTTTAAGCATTCATCATCTTATGTGGCTAACAGCATAGTTCATGCAAAATTAGTGGAGGAGGGAATGAGAATTAAAAAAGGTCTTGCTGCTTAAGGGAGTAAAAAGCAGTTGTCCCGAGCTCTTCATCTAGTCCTCTACATTTATTAAGGGCAAAACCATTTATCTTTCTACTCATAAATGGAACTGATCCAGTGTTTCTCCCCCGGGCCTCTGAAGCCACTGGGGAAAGCTAGATTAGGCCTAGAGAACTGATGCAACCTAGTGTGGTGCGTTACTTCATGGAGCAGTAAGTTAGCAACACACTTTGATTCCAAATATTTTTAATATGGTTTGTTACATATGCACAGAGGGAAGCTAGATATCAAAAAGAGGTTGTCATTACCTGTTCTATCACGTCTTTACTGTCAGAAAAGTGTAAAGAGTTTCCTAAAAAGATGTGAAACAAATGTCATGGCTACAGATTTGTTTCTTTGAGACTCCCTGTGAAAAGAACAATAAGCAATAAACCACAGAGCTGGAGCAAACAGAATTTGTGATATAGAGCTGCATTGTTTTTAGTCAAATGTCAATTAGGTCCTAGTTTCTTACCTCTCTATTGGTAATTGTTATTTATCCTCTGCAGGACAGCATGCTCCTACGTCCTAAGAAGAAAGTGTATTTGTTCAGCTTGGCTTGTGGTGGCTGCACCACACTAATTTGTCCTACTACATTTTTAATTTCAGGATTGATATGTTGGCTTTGCAACTTACTGTCAGAATAATTCATATACACAGTATTAAAAATAAGCATGTGGTGGTTTTATTAATATACTCTTAAAGAATAATGAAACCTCCGGATCTGCTCTAATGAATTCTGATGAATTGTAATGCTTAAGAATGATGTTCTTTGTACATACTTACTCCTCATTTAAGAATGCAAAACACCAGCCCAAAGGGACAAAATTAAAAAAAAGTTGGAAACCCTCTTTGAATTATTAATTTTATCCTATATATTAAGTCATTATGCAAAAATGAAATTAAAGATTTCTACTCATGCTTAGGATTTAAGATAAAAAAGATACTTTTTCCACTGCTTTATAAATTCTTCATGCTTCCTGCTCTCCTATTCTCTGACAGCATTCATATATTTAGGATGTATTTTTGAATGTAGCTCACTAATACTTAGAACCCTCAGCTATTGATACTATATTGCTATGGTACTGTTGATGTGACACTCGGTGCATAAAATTCCTGAATATATTTGCTGCAGTTATGTTAACATCAAGAATGACATGTTATAAAAAGTAGCTTATTTTTATTCCTTAATACCTTTGTCAGATTTTTTTAATATAACCATGACTAAACATTTAAAACCCACGTTCATGAGAAAGCATTTTTACATGAAAAGGATTTCTGTGGTTTGCAGAAGACAGAGTGCTGAGGTATGCTTCCTCAGACTTTCATTAATGGAGGCACTTTTGGCCATTATGACATTATATATCTTTGTCATGTTTTAATATTCACAGTATGATATTAACCATATTCTTTGAAAATGATTAGAAAACAGACCTAAAACTTGCAATCTCATTACCAATGGTAGTCAAGATTTCAATAATAGTAAGAATGTAGATTTGATTATTTTGTTCCTCATAATGTTTTGGTTGCTGGAGATCATTATTAGGTGGCTTTTTAATCAGTCTTATAAGGTTGGACATGAACTCATTCACTTACAAGCTTTATGAGTATGTACTCCTTAACCTCTTAACTTTCTCACTGTGAAGGGCACAATAACATTTTCCTTATTTGGCTTATTGTATTAGCTGCAAAATATAATTGCATGATTGTCTGGCATAAGGTGAGCACAGTATTTTTCTATCTCATAAATATAGACAGGTAGGTAGGTAGGTAGGTAGGTAGGCACGTAAGTAGATACATACATGGGAAGATAGTGTTTCATAGACATTACTTGGGTAATTTGCATAACAACCCAATAAAGTAGGTAACACCAAAATGACTATGGACTAATAATTGGGAAACTAAGGTCCAAACAGCCATTCAAAAACATAACTGTGGTAGGAATACAGATTATTGATACTGAGACTGTCATCAAGTTTGGAAAGAAAAACCTTTTGGCCCATTTTTTATTATTCAAATTTATGTGGAAAATCACATACATTCATTATAGAACATTTGTGTGTATGATTTAGGCACATATTGTCCTTTGAAACATCTTACACCTAGAAAATACACTATTTAAATTACTGAATTAATGATCCAACAGCTTCACATTTATGTGAAATGTTATATGTAAAATACATTATTGTAAAAGCAAACAAAATTCCTAGTGGAAAAATTCAAAACAAACTAGAGCAAAATTTCCTATCACACTTTCTTCTGCGAAAATTCAAAGCAATGGAACATCAACACATGAAACTGATGGGTCAAAACAGTCTATCTCAACCATTTTTTCCCTTCGTGTAGTAAGAAAACACTGCAAATACTAAAAAGAAGTTCCAGTCTCTGAAGCTCTCAAACTCCAGGCTAATTCTAAGGCTGCTGGTGCAGCATATTCAACTGACAGTCTTAACAAACTCAGTGTACTCATTCTGTAGTGCCCAAGATTACTGCTCAGATTAGATGACTGTCTCCTGCAGGTGTCCCTAAGGCTATTACTAGCATCCTGCTCCAGGGACTGTCCCTTTCAGGAAATGGTGACTACCAGGAAAATACTGGAGTGTGCTTGCAAAGTTCCTACATGGGTGTTCTGTAACATTAAGAACAGTCACCAACACAGACACCTTCTGAAGAGCCAGTGTGCTTTACAACAGTCAAGAGAATATAGTAAAGAAAATGCATCGCATCAAAATCATAGACATACTATAGATATTTAGGAATGGCTGACAAAACTTTATATTGACATGACTCTGCGTATTAGTTCCTTTGTGTCTGAATCAGAAGAAGGGTTGACTTCTGATTCTTCTCAGTTTGATTGTTTGGTTGGTTTTAAGATGAAAAATATCAAAATTAATGAAAACACATATGGAGACAACTTTTGCATCCACAAAACAATAAACCATCCAGTCTGCCTCTGTACAGTTCGAATACAAATGTCTGCTCCCCTCTTCATTTCAGATACTTCTGTAAGAAACAGAAGTTTACTTTTGCTCATCACTGTGTTTCTGTGTATTCTAATCATACATTATAGCTGTTGAGTTAAACCAATGAAGAGAAAATAAAGAACGGACTTGCCAAAGTTGTCTGTGGCTTTTTAAATTTTTTCTTAAACAGACTGCACTTGTGTTGTCATGTTTTCGATGAGAAGATGCTTGGTGGCTTAAGTTATTCAAAGTAAAGACAGTGAAGGTAAAGGTCAGAAGGGACTGTAAAACAAATTAATATTTGATGAAGTGTTCTTGTAGCATTTGGAAAAGTTAAGAAGTCTGCATTTATTGTGTTTTATTTGATTTAATTCCCATGGTACCATGAAGAACTAGGTGTTAATGATTTTCATTTTAAATGGTGGGACTAGAGAATCAGAAAAGCTAAGATGCTTACTCAAATTTGCACAGTAAACCATTGTGCCATGTTTCACTCATGTGAAAGTGAAAAGTCTATGTTTATTCCAGCATCACACAAGAGTTTTTTATTCTCATTGTTTGCAAAACCTATTTTAAACTTGAAGTCTAAAAGCTAGAATGAAATCATTAGGTACAGAATTGTACACACACAAACAAAATTGGGGGCATTATCTTACATTTAAAATTGGAAACAAAGAGGCAGTAGGGAGTGGATGCAACTAGATTTGTTAGTGTATGCTAACATAGTTTTAGGTATTAGGTAAATTAAAATAGGAGGAAGGTAGAACTTCTAAACTTGTGTTCTAACAAAGGGAAGTAAAAAAAAAAACTAGGCTCCATGTTAACTTCAGTAAAAGTTTCCAAAGAAAGGATTCCTAAAGCTTGAACAGGCTGAATGAACACTATCATTCAATCCATTAAGAACTAGTTTTACAAAGCAAGTGGCATTGAATTTCAGCGTCATTGTCGTGCAACATATTTTGCAAATTTACATTTATGAGTATCTAGCATACTATGAACATTCTAAGATTTACTAAGTTCCTAAAGAAAGGTTGTACTATGTATCAGCATACATTTCTGTTTAAAATAATATACTTTTACAATATGACAGTGAATTTAAAAATCCTATCTGCACATGATTTTATATTCCACAAAGAAATTTATCCTTATTATTTTTAAGAAACTTGACATATTTTGTGAATGTGGGATTTAATGTAGCCTGTCCTTTTATTCATTCATCTCAAATGGATAACAGTGTCCCCAAACTGATTTGGAACCATACCATTAAAATGAACCTGTGAAAGATACCCACATTTAATGAAAATTTCAGCTTCAACCATATCTGGATTTGATTTTC
Organism: Bramus lutescens; assembly: GCA_001685075.1. NCBI lineage: Eukaryota > Metazoa > Chordata > Mammalia > Rodentia > Cricetidae > Bramus > Bramus lutescens. The sequence continues at coordinate 8,328 of LOEQ01004836.1, read as the reverse complement.
CCTGAAAACAGTATCACATACTACATTTATTTTTCAATTCCAAGTCTTTTAATTATTTTTTCAAGTGATCAGAATGTTAGCATTCTATTTTTCTCAGATATTTTTGCATTTATTAAATCAGCCTTAGCAAAACCTAGTTGATTTGTTGTTGAAAGAGCCACTAGAAGAGAAATAATCTGATTTCCAAGATGGCTTGATAAGTATTTTATCTCTATGTGTTTGCCTTCTGATAGAATCAGCAGATATAAAAACTTTGTGATAAATTTGAATGTTGCTTATTTAATGTGAAATCTCCTTTACCTCAGGCAGTGTTCTTATTTTCTTGTTTGCTATTTTAAGCATCAGAATTAGATATAATTTAATGTCAAAGAAAAGATTTTTATGTCGTATTTAGCTGCTATTTCCTGGTCGCTACTAAGAAAGGAAATCCAAAAGAGTTGTTTGTGGTAATAATTACATGACAGTTTCTCTTTCTACTCTGTGTGTAGTAAGTTACTAGGTTCCAGGTCAGGGTGGGGGAAGTGTTTGTGTGTAATGTATTGATTGCCCTCTAGTGGATGGAGTGTAAAGGTTGTTTTTGTTAATGCATAATTAACCTAAATACCAGTCTGACATAGCCAGAATGCTGCCTCCATATTTTCAAAGGACAAATGTGGCAGCTACTTTGATCTTTGTGCTGTGACCACATATTTAAATCACTTTATTCCCATATGATACTTTATAATGCGCTTTCTATTTTTGAAGGTTATCAAGAAAGCAACAGGTATTTTTGAAAGAATATGATATACAAGTGGCCATGACTGATTTTGCTAGGAATAAGCAGAAATGTGCTATGATTTATTGCTTTATAGGCTTCACACTTATTATTGTATGTATGAATTTATCAGAAAAATATCATAGTGGTTCTTGACTAGTGGTAAATGCTAACTGTATCCTTTAGATGAAGAAGGCTATTAGATTTCAGGGGGGGGAATTTGCTCATCTTACATTTCTTGACCATCATGTAGCCTTGTCAGGTATTACAAAACTTTTACAGTTGATCAACGTACAGCATTAATGGGGTTGTGACTTTAGGAAGCCATAAAACTTGTGTCTGATAGTTTTGCATTACACTCATATATCTTACTTCTAAAGACTTCTTTTAATATGAAATGATTGTTTCTTACTTCGAAGAGTTCTTTTAATATGAAATGATTGTTTCATATATTGGAGTAGTCAAGATTCAAAAATTCAACAGTAGAATAAAGTATCTTATAACATCTAACATGAAAAAATGTTGGGGCCGAAATTTCTAATTAATTGGGAGTTAGGATGAATCAGAGTAAGGCTGAATGAGGAATGTTGATGTTCAAGTCAGATAAATATGTGGACGTGGTGATCCAGATTCTTTTCTATGAGCACACCACCAAACTTCCTTTTCATACAGACCCATACATGGGTTGAGAAACCCTTCCTTATTCCTATATAGAACTTACACTGTTTTTTTTTTATTTCTTTACAGTTTTATTATAACAATCTCCTATGCTTATAATAAGTGCAAGTGCAAAGTAGACCAAGAAGTCATTAAAATATCATTGAGGTCAAGTAAAATTGATTAAACGGAAATGTTGGCAAATGTTTGTTACTAGCAACAAATAATACATGATAGACTATATTTGAAAGACTATTTCATATTTATTAATGGATCTTTTATTTATCTGTTTCAACTATTAATTAAGAATTATGAATCCAAACCACAATTATTCTTTTACTATTAACAATTGAGAGAAGACGATGTTGCAACTATTTTTCAAAGCCCATAGAAAATGAAGTCAAATTAAGCCATGCAACAAATTATCTAATGATTGAGTTGAAGAATATGATGATCTTTTTATGTAAATTTTATGTAAAAATTCCCTAGAAAGTAGTGTCATATCGTTAGTTTGATGAGGAATGTAACCTGTATGAGATTATGAAGCTTAAAGTAAAAAAAAGCCCCATGCTTTCAAATAAGGGTTTTTTTTCTTATACTATAAATATGTTAGATATGGTAATCAAAATTGAAATCCTCATATATCTGAGCACAAAAGGCAGATATCCACTTTAATGTTAGAATTTTTCACATGAGCACATTATACAGGAATACAGTAATAAGAGTATTTATCTTGTTGCTTCTGGCATGTAAATCCACAGAAATTAAAAAAAAACAAAGAGTGCAAAGAGGCAGGGAATAGAACAACTTACTTTAAAAATAAGAAATAATTCAATTAGTTAAGAAAAATTAAAGATGTATCTAAACCTTTTTTAAACATAAAATTGTACAAGACGTGAAAAACTGAAGAATTTTAAACAAAAAGGAAATGAAAGACTAAAAGTAACAACATATATTTAAATTCATTTATGAGATCACACTTTTTATCCTTGAATACAGTGAAAACATCTTGAGATGTTAAAACATCCGTTGATCATTCATTCTCTGTGTCAAGCCCAGTTGGGAATATGACATAGTCCCCATGAAAGACAGGAAGAAACCTTTGTAAGCATAAAAGTGAATCATGGCTCTTTATTCAGCATTCTCACATACACTGCCATTAGATAGAAAAGAAGTCCATATTTTTCAGTGTCAGCAGGTGTCAAAACCTTTGTGTAAATCACAAAATTCAGAAAAAAATGAGTAGCATTCAATTTTTTTAACAATGTTGATGACCAGCTTAGAGCTATTGAAAATACCTTTTATTTTCCTTCCTGCCATGCAGCACTAGGAAAATACAGAAAACTGGATATGCACTACTATTTGAAAATTTGTCCTTATAAGTATTTAAGAGTCTCAGGATTGTGAGATTTCTCAGTGGCTAAAGGCATTTGCCACTAATCCTGAAGAAGGAGGAGGAGGGGAAACTGGGGTTGGTATGCCATTTCAGTAACTTCTCTCTTCTCTTGCTTTTATAAATCTGAAGAAAAAAAATCAGCACCTCTACAAAATAACTGGTGCAAAAGGAAAATGAAAGAAGTATCTTCTTCCCTGATATTTCAGTCATTGAAAATTCAGCTATTTATCCGGCTTCCTAACTCTCATGCTCTGCAAAAGAGACAAGTTTCACTGTGTTGTGCTGTGTACATCTTAGTGTCCTGAAAACTTTCCTCAAAGCAGAAGAGGGGCATGAATAATAGAGACGTAACAATGCCTCCTTTTCCTCCAAACCAGAGAGAGGGGAACAGTGACCAAAGAGGTATAACTACGTATAATCAGCAGTATATATTCTTAATCTTCAAATCCATGAGTACCTTTCCTATTTAAAAGTAAATGCATGCTGAATATGAAACACATTTCCAAAAGGATCTAAAAGAGATTATACACTATCAAAGGAAGTAGTACATAAAAGTAGAAAGTGTCAAAGGCTCTTGAGGTAAATTGCAGCTCTGTTGTGAAGTAAGGACACTGATTTTTTTCCATGCAGCTGTATTCATAGCAACAGGCATAACTGTTTTAATGTTAAAACACTTCCTAATACCCCAAGAGCTTGTGCTTCTCAGCTTGTAAAACTTAGTAAACATGTAAGTCTAGAAGGATTCAGGTGTTCTTATTCATACAACTGATTTAGAAGGATTGGATATAGTGGAAGAAGTATCATCTTGTACACCTCAGGGTATCTGGGAGTGGTGAAAAACCAATAGGCAATCTTCTTTTTTTCCCTTATACTCCTACAAGGAGGGTAGGATGAAGTAACGGAAAAGATTCAAGGAGCCTGCATAGAGGGAAAACAAACATGAAACACAGCCCTGACTTCTCTGTTTTCTGACTGCAGGATTTTCTTTCATTATTTGGAAAAAATAGATTTTTTTCTCTAAACTTGTGAATATTTATGACCTTTCCCCCTGGATAGGAAAACCAGATTTATTATGGAAAGTGAGGAGTGTTTGTAGAAATTACACACAAAACAAAGTGTATTCCAAATCCCTTATAGCCAATCTCATTATAAATGGGAACTCATTATAAATGGTGGCAGGCAAGAATATATTTAAAACATAATAATTTCAAATGTCAATAGATAAATGTGCCACCAAGCTCTGAATTTCAGGTGCCTCTGTAGGAGCCTTCTGAAGATTAGTGGCTAGAATGAGACAGAAGAAGTTGAGCCCAGCAGATGGGAAGTTATGTAGTCAAGGGGGGATATCAGCTGACCAAAAACTGAACTCCAAGTTAGAATAGGCCCTGCATAATTGCCACACAGTTAAGTAATACAAACAGAATGAAGGTTCTTTGGTAAAGTCACATAATCTGTTTGTCTCCTCTGCAACAAATCACAAGAATGCTGCTTGGAGGTGTCATATTACATTTGCCCCATTTGGCTTACTGTACCTTTTTCTCACTGTTGTGATAACAAAAACCTTTTAATGCATCTTGGCTGCAGATGTCCTCTTGCTTTTTTTATCTCAAAAGGAGCAGCTAAAAACCTGCCAGAGGCACTGCTTGCCCTGCAGGTTTGTTCTCTTATCATCCATTTCAGCTGATGCATTTGTATACCTTATATTTCTGTACCATAGCTCATTTTATCCAGAAGGTATTTTGAGGGAATAGATGGTGTGTAAGGAAACCAAGGACAAACTGGGCATAATGAGACTAATTTTTATCATGCAGGGGATGTGGCAGCTGCAGCAAAGAAAAGAGATTGTTGAACAATAAGTTATAAAATCCCAAGCCTCTCCTTTCAGAGACTGTGTTTAGTCCTTACATTGAGAATACACTGATGGTGTTCTCTGCCCTTTAAAAGCAATACTGTGAATTCCTGATATGTTGCTTTGGCCCTGAAGAATCAGACCACATAAAATAGGAATGGTCTATACTTAAGTAGCACCTTTCATCTGACAGGCTAAATCCCCCTTACAACCTTTGGTTCATTAACTATCTTAATACCGTCCTGAGGTGACATGTATAAACCCCATGGTTTATAGACAGGGTAAGAGAAAAGTCACAGCACAGTTAGCTGACTGACTTGGAATCTTACAATAAATCACTTTCTACAATGGCAATTGATTATAGAGCTCTGTGCTCCCAGGATATAGACATAACAATTCCCATGGAAGTGGCTTATGAACCTAAAATGCCACTGAAATGGCATTCATGCAACAACAGGGGCGGAAAAGCAATGCTGTCCTGTATTTACAACATTATACAAGGGGAACCTTTGACCATAGGCATGAAGCTGGCATTATTGAATCTTGAAGATTCTTTCTCAAGCAGAGGCTGACATTAATACCCACAGTAGTATTCAGCAGTCTCAGACTTAAGAACACAAATGTGTAGAGGAAGAAACTAAGAACATGACAGCTCATGGCACTGATCTGAACATAGAAAACAATCCCAAAGTCAGTATATTGAAAAATAACAAATATCCAGAGAAGGAAAATTAAAGACTATTAAATCCAGGGTGAAACCAAACTAGGAGCAAGTAGGAAAGAATTCTGTAATTAGTTAGATTAAATACATTCTTGTCTGTCAACTATGTGGTTCAAACAGGAATAGTGCATGTATTTGGTCTCTGATGTCTTCCTAACCACCACCACAATATCATGGTTTTCTTGTACACTATTTTATTAATTCTTTGATACTGCCAAAACAGGTGATTTTGTTATATCTCCTCCTTCATTCTCCCAAGTTCACTTCCAACTTGATTACTTCTTTGACTTGGGTTTTTTTTTAAATCTAAAAATCCGTTGGGACCAATTTTTGAAGCTAATATACCAAATGGAACCTCATCAACCTATCAGGGATCACTCAGAAAAAGAGCGTGAATTTGCTTTCCACAAGAGCCATCAACTATAAACAGCTTCCCAAATAATTGTGGGTGTTCTTGAAACTCTCTAACATTCCACAATAAAATGCTAACTGGCTTGATCTTATACAAGTGTTGTGCAATCAGCCAAACCTACTGTGAGCTGTCATAGCATATCCAGAAGATACTGCTTGCTCTGGAAGTGGCCAACCTGATAATCTGATCCCTGAGATTTTTGGGAGGAAGCAGGCATGATATAGATATCCCATTTGTGATTGAGCACTCCACTGAAATTTATTCTCAGAACTTGGACCAGTTGTGATTTTCCCTGCTAAATACTCTCTGGTGCACAAAGAAACTTGTAATGAGGTGGTAGAGCTGCATTGATCTGAGGTACAGATATACCAATTAGAAGCCAGTTTGATACTTTACTCATTTACATACATAATAGTACAATATTATATTAATTTATATATCAAAGTATATAATGTCAGCCTAGGCATTCCACCACTGTAGAAATTTTAGCAACTTTCCATTAGCAAAATTCTTATTCTTTTCTTCTTCATGTTTAGTACAGTACAGAAATATGCCCTAAACCAACAGCTGTTGATAGATTCTTTTGAGAAAATAATTATTCTACAATGCAGGAATGAGAGGAAAGTGTCACAAGCTGACTGATCCTGAAAAGAATCAAATTTTCCCCAGAATGTGTAGCTAGTGTGTAGTGAGTAGAAAAAGCAAAGAATTAGAGAAGACCCACACTTACAATTGATATGCTGGAGTTGTCCTTAAAAACTGGCTTTTGATGATGCTGGGCAAACTGAATGTTTGCATGTAGAAGAATGCAAAGAGATCCATATTTATCACCCTGCACAAAACTCATGTCCAATTAGATCAAAGAACTCAATATAAAACCAGATACACTGAAAGTGGTAGAAGAGAAAGTGGGAAATAGAATTGGCATAGGAGACAACTTCCTAAACAGAACACATTAGCACAGACAGTAAGACCTACAATTAATAAATAACACTTCATGGAACTTAAAAGCCTTGGGCTTTTAAGGCAAAAAGACACAGTCAACAAGACAAAATAACAGCCACAGAATGGGAAAATATCTTTACTAGCCCCATATGAGAAAGAGGGCTGATTTCCAAATTATATAAAGAACACAAGAAACTAGACATCAACATACAAAATCACCCAATTAAAAATGAGATATAGATCTAAATAAATAATTCTCAACAGAAGAATCTCAAATGGCTAAAAGACACTTAAGGAATTGTTCAACATCCATAGCCATCAAGGAAATGCAAATCAAAATGACTCTAAGATTTTATCTTATACCTTTCAGAATATTTAAGATCAATAACTTAAGTGACAGCTCATGCTGGTGAAGATTTGAAGCAAGGGGAACATTTTTTGACTGCTGGTGGGAACAGAAACTTGCACAGCCACTATGGAAATCAATAAAGTGGTTCCTCCGAAAGTTAGAAATCTATCTAGCTCTTGGACACATACCCATATGATGCTCTTGGACATATACTCATGCCATGCTGCATATTACCCAATGACATTTGATCAACCACATTCATTTCAGATTAATTCATAATTACCAGAACCTGGAAACAACGTAGCTATCCTTCACCCTAAGAATGAATAAAGAACATGTGGAAAATTTACACAATGGTGTATTACTCAGCTGTTTAAAAATGACATCATGAAAATTGAAGGCAGCTGGACAGAACTAGAAAAAAAAAATCCTGACTAAGGCACCCCAGATCCAGAAAAAATCAATATGGTATATATTCAATTTTAAGTGGATATTAGCTACTAAGTAAGTGATAACCAAGCTACAATCTGTAGACCCAAAGAGATTAGATAAAAAGGAGGGGTCTAAAGGGTAGATATGGATCTCACTGGGAGAAGGAAACAGATTTTTAAGAGCTGATTGGGGACAGGTGGGGACATGAGTAGAGACACAAGATTCAGTTGTAGAGAGAGATAGGATAGAGGGAAAAAGTGTGGAGAGAGATGACTGGAATTGGGGGGTCATTTGTGTGTTGTGGGAGCTCCTTACTATATTATATTTCTAAATTTATAGAGCTGGTTTTGGAGTTTGACTCTGGCTCAGTCCCTCTCTAATTCCAAGCTTGTTGTTAAGAGAAAAACCTAGAGTTTCTAGAGTTTCTGTCTTATGTCAAGAGCCATGATATGGGACAGAAAGTAATATGAGTTCAGAAAACACCTTTGCTTTTCTTCATATCTATCATACCTTTCACTGAATATATCTATCATGCCTTTCATTGAATATATGTATGTCTGTATATGTCTATATGATTAATGTATAATTTTTCCACAATGAACAATGACTTTTTCCTACAGTGACATTTGAAGTTTCCACGAAGAAGATGGGACCCCATAAAAACAATTCCACCTGGTTGATATGACGTCATGATACTGCTAGCGCTACTAAAAGACCTGTTTTGTGTACCAGCTGCACAAGATGCTTCCAACTTGGTTAGCTGAAATGGTGCACATCTTGTAAAACATTCTGGCCAGACCTCCACAAAATACT
>LOEQ01004835.1:425421-445670 GCA_001685075.1 Bramus lutescens | reverse complement strand
CTCCAAGCGGTGGCTGGTCCCCGGCAGGGAGACACTTGGCGGGCGGGCAGAAGACAGAGACATGGACAGACACATCGTACAGAATAGAATTGGATATTTACTAGTTGAATTATGGAATCGGAAGGAAAGAGGGGAGAAGGGGAAAAATGAGGAGGGTGGGAAAGAAGGGGAAGAGGACAGTGTGAAATAGAAAGGAGAAGGGGGAGAGGCAGAAGCGAAGCTGCCTCTCCAAAGATGGAAAGAGTGCAAGCTCGGGCCAGAAGCTAAAGATCAGCTTGCCTCAGCGGCTGGGGGAGGGAGTGAGCATGGCTTGTATGAACAATCATAACACAAATCATTCCATACGCTTCCAGAGAAATTAGAACACACTTTTTTTCTTGCTATGCAATCAGGAACTTACCACATATACTCTGACTTTTCTCTTTATTTTTGCCGAGAAACTCATCTTGGATGCTGTAGATTTACATGACAATGTGACCCAAACCGTCTCCACTCTGGAGCTGAGCTTCTGTGACCACAACTACTTAATTTTTTCTAGCATTTGGTGGCATTTTATTTTTTAAAAAATGCTTTGTTCTTTCTATCTATATTGCATTCAATTTATTGTAAGTCCTTGTTTAAGGCTTGTGTTCATTCTTGCCTCCCTGCAATGTCAGTTCTAATGGCTACTAGGTGTGTGCTGCGGACTGTGTGTATCACCGATTCAGGGAAACAGCCTGTGATTAATGGATTATCACCAGGGTGAGGGAGCAGCCATTCAGACTGGCTCATGTAATGAAGATAAACTGGGGATTATCTCTTCTGTAGCATGCTAGATCCTTAAGGATGAGACTAATCTCTGCCATTACCACAAATGTTTCACTGTTTCGCACTTGCTATTTTACTTCAGGCTTCATAACTTCCACTTGGTTTTCGCCACTATGATAACTCTTATCCTGTAACTAAGCAACAAAAGGTTAGGGTATGATTGTTTCCAGGCAATTATACTTTGTTAGCTAAAATTACTGTTGTGTGAGACTTTCCTAGAGAGTTGTGACACAGGCCTGCTCTCCTCAGGTAGGGCACCTACAACAGATCAAAGCAATGATTACCTGAAGTTCAACCTGGTAAACCAATGGTCGAATGTGGTTGCTAGTGGCAGATGCAAGTGATGCAGAAGCGTCTGCATCACTGAAAATCTCACCCCAACAGGAGTGATGATACATGCGTGTCCATAGAGCTCTACGCACAGCTCACGGGCAGCTTAACTGGGGGGCTAGGGAGTCTTTCTTGGCAGCTCTCATGGTCTGTTTCCTTCCCCAGAATTGCTTACTGCTTCCACAATTTTCAGGAGGAGCTCACTTGACTCTTGTAAGTTCCAGTTTTTTCCAAGATATGCAGGTTTTTACTTCCCATTCTCATGGGCATCTCCCTCCTTTCTAAGAGAATGCTTCAGTTAGGAGGAAATTGCTGGACAACAATGGTCCAAGGGGTCTGTAGACCAGATGTCTACTGATCTGACCTACACTAAGATAGTTACTACTTGATGCCTACAGGTCCTCTCTCCAACAACGAAGATGTGATAGTATTTCAAGTGATGAAATATCAATGCTTAAGGTATAAGCAGTTCTCATATTTACTTTTTTATGGTTTATGTTTAACTGGGTAAATGGGAGGAGGGTCTCTATGTGGTAGTTTTTTCCATAGAGTTTTGTGATTTGGCAGATCTGTTCCTTCTGGAAAGCTCACTTTTCCTAAAGTCAGTGGATTGTGAGTTGAAAACTGATGATGGAAGTGTGAAAATTGAGGAAAGCTTATGATTTTTAATATGTATTTATTTATTTTGGTTCTACCATTATCATATCCTAGTATTACCTCCAAAGCTATCTGTGGGCCAAATTCCATGAGGACTTCTTCGTGTTTTCAATTTAGAATCATACCATCTTACAATCAATTGTGGCCACTTTGGATGAATGAGAGTAAATTTCATCACTCTTAGTGCTGTCACTATGCTCAGTTATTCTATCATCAAATTTAATGTGCAATAACAAACAGATCCACTGACAAACAGATTCAGTGATGATGGCACCTTCAACTTACTTTGCAAATTGGGATTTCAGGCCTTCCCATGCTGTATTCATCTGGTGTGTTCCCAAGACTTATTAGTGTGCAACTCCAGCCGACCATTTATTTAATCTATCTCTCCTGCCATTTACTGTATTCTATGACACTGCTGTAATTCTAAATTCATTAAGTTTGGACCACTGCTTTCTCAAACAGAACATTATCAAGGCATTACATGCTCTCTTACGCATTTTACATATTTTCAATCTCTCTCAATCAAGTACCTTCAGAATCCATTCATATAATGCTCTACTATTTATTTCTGGTGAAAGACCTTTAGAGTTGCTTCCATCCTTTATACAGTTCAACTCTTCACCAGTTGAATTACCTGCATCTTACTTTAAGTGTCCTCTGGACTAAATTAGAGTAGGTATTTGCACCAGGGCTAAATGAAGAAGACCTTTGATTATCTTCAAGTAAAGAAAGAATGCAAAAATTTTGCAAAACAAGGCAGACTACTTGCATAAGCTAATTCAGAAGTCCTTATTTACCATCCCATTACCTCCTTCAAGAGTTCTACCCTTTGTTTTGGTAGATTTATGTAGACAATTTAACCTTCTTTGAAACTTTGAGCCTCAGATTTCTCAATTCTTCATGAAATGAAAAACTTTGTATACTGTCTTGAATATGGTGTGGATTTCACACTTTGTTGTTAATTGATTAATTACTCTTAGTTTTTAACTGTCTTTCACAAGAGCATTAATTGCTCCTAGCATTAAACCACTAATCCCTCTGTTTTTATAATTCCTCTTTTTCCCATTTATTTTTCTAAAAGGCCTGTTACTTTATGCATTCTGATATATTTCCTTCATACCTGTAGATAGCAGTTCACATTTAAGAAAGGTGGGGCAGATGTTTTTCTGCCTTGCCCCCAAAGACTCAGAGTAACCCAGCTACTATGAACACTGAGGTTCCTGTTGCCATATAGCCTGATCACTTAGTTCCAAAATATCACCTTAATATCAGCTTCTTTTCATAACTGAGAAAAGTCCTTGCCTTTTTCCCTTCCTGATATGACCTAGAAAACTTTCTTTACTGTGTAAGTCTCCTCTAGTGGTTATAATTCTTACTCAATATCTGTTCACCATGGTCTGTGAAACATACTAGGTGTGTGGTAATGAACTAAGAGTGTTTTCCTTCTTTTGATCTGTTCCTTCCTTCTCATGTAGATTAAAAACTTTAGTGTTGTTCTATTAGACATATGTCATGTAGCATCAAATATTCCTTGCTCTCTGGACACTGAGATTGGTTTAAATATAAGACATACTTTTTAGGATATTTAGGTACATGAAGCTACACAAAACAAGATTTAAAATAATAAGACAACTGTGTCTGGTGTAATTGGTGGATGTAATTGAGTATTAAAAACTAAAGGGGTTTGTATACAGACCCTTAAAGTTCAGTGTTATTATTTATTAGCTAGATAACCACATAACACTTCAATTTTTGTTAATCATCTGATTTATGTTACATAGTTGTTATGGAAACCTAATTTTATATGTTATTTCTCTGGTTTAATGATCCCTCAGGTGTTTCTCCTTTACCACTACATATTCACTAGGACAGATTTTCTTAATATAATTTAATTTATTTAACAAATAGCAGCACAGTAAACATAGAATATAATTAACTTTTGTGAAGAAACTCAATAAAGTGTTTTGCAAGACAAGGAAAAATGTCATTTGTAGTAGCTTTTCATCTATTTTAGAAAGTACAAATTTTAAAGGAAAATATATCAACAAGTAGTGTTATTATTACAATTACTTTTATTATTTTGGTGCAAATGATAAAAACCAGGGAGCTTGCATTTACTAGGCCTGTGCTCTACTACTGAGCTATACCTCCAAACCGTTTTTTCATTTCTAGTGTAGTAAGTATCAACAAGTATAAGTCATATAAACAAAGATTTTTAATCTCTCAGTAATTTCTAAATTTTTTACAATAAAACAGTTTATAGGACTTCTAATTTTACTGAAAATAAAATATGATTAATTCCCACCTTTCCACTAAATACAAAAGCACAGAGGAGCACAAACTTTTGGTGGTAGATTTGTGATAATATTTACAGTTATCCAAATACTAGTAGAAATTCTTAACATCGAAAGTTAAGGTAAAAATCTCTCAGATAGTTAATCTGCGCTGAAATGCTAGTAATAAATTTCAACATAAGCACTTCTGAAAACCCATTTGCTTAGCAAAACTGGTGCCTGCAGAAGGGAAGGACAAATGAAGTCACTCCTGATTTGGCTTACTGCTATGTCTTCTTGACCATCATTAGAAGAAATATGTCAGAGTGGAAGGCATTTTATAGTCAAGACAGGATGGTAGATCAGGCAATGGGAAAAGGAAAAAACAAACCACAGGCAGAATGAATTCTGCAGATTAATGATTCTCATTCATGGATTTTGGCATGAGATCTATACTCTGATCACCAAAACCTATAGTTTATTATGTAGTTGCTATAGGTGTATTTTACTCCCAATGATCCATGTTTTAGAAACTTCCAAAATTTAACTAAAGCTAGAGGACATTAACCAAACATTAGCCCATTATACAAACAGAGGATTCTAATGAGAATCAGAAAGCCAGAGCAGAGAATGGTGGGTAATACTCAGTAATCCATTTTAGATAACACTTCTTATAAAGAAAGAAAGAAAACTGTGAAGCCTATGAGACATCTCTGCAAGTTTCAAGCTGAAACACAGCTTACTACCCGGGATCAAGAGGACTTTACTTTGTTACTTCAAAGGGAAGTCTTGGTCCTCATGGTAAGGTCTAAGTGTCCTTGAATGTGATGAGACAAAAGAGAAAAATCAGACTGATAAGAACACAATGAATATAATAAAAACAAGTTGAATTAAAGAAATGCTATTAAAACATTAAACTATGATCCTAGGACTGAAATCAAATTCAAAACGACACAGGTGACATTGCAGAACATGAATTCACTAAAAAAAACTCTCTATTTAGAAATTAAGAACAAAGAAACCAAATAAAAAACATAAAGGTGAGATAATCAAAAACCAGCATATTCATCACTAGTAAGAATAAATATACCAAAAATTTAAGTGAAGCTAAAAAGGATATTTCTTCAGAAAAAAATCTCTCCAGCTAAAAATGAAATTATTAAAAAAAATCTAGTGACACTTAGTAAACACATACAGATCTCATGGCATATGAAAACTATGCCAGTTAATAATATACTAACAGTTTCTGGAAAATAACATATGTATCATATACATATTAAGTAAGAAACATAATGGTTGGAGCATAAAACAGAAGAAATGTTGCTAACATAATTTTTAATTAAAACAAAAAACCACAGAAGGTACCCTCTGAACAATTAAAAATTTATAAACTCAACTAAATAAATTAGAAGAAAATGAAAGTGACAGAGTAAAACAGATGAAAGTACCTTTAAAAAATCTTGGAGGTCAATAGTATTATTTTTCAAGCCGATTGTGTTTTTTACAAAGCAATAATTGGCATCTCTATTTATACCCACAATAAAATTTTGTATATGTTAAAAAGACCCCTTTTTAAAAAGTAAAAGACAAATTACACACTTCAAAAACATTTTTTTGTGTGTGTGATGGATGCACCAAAAGGGAAGTTTCAGAAATATACAGAATGTTTAAAATCAGTCAGAAAATAGGAATAGGTCATTCGAGAAAGTAATTGTTGAACACCTAAGAAACACACACACACACATGCACACACACACACACACACACACACTTATTCTCAGTAACCACGGGCTTCCAAAATGGTTTACAAAGAGAGAAAAATGCACTGGACAAAAGTTAAGTCCAGGCTAGAGAGATGGCTTGGTGTAAGATTCTTGCTCCTCTTTCAGAGGACCTGAACCCATGCAGGGGAAGTCCCAGATCCCTAGAACTCGAGCTCCAAGTTATTCTTCTGACCCCCATGTATGCACAAGTACACTTGCTAATATGTGCACATACTCACACACAAACACACATGCATATAGATTAGCAATAAAAGTAAATCTTTTGAAAGAAGTTAAGGAGCCTGACAGAATACGGCGAGATCATGAAACAGGCAGAGTCCAATTTGCTTTACTTAGGGGTCTGAGTTGCTTTAAATGCTTTTTTTTGGGGGGGGGATTACAGGTCTGTGAGTTTGAAAGAACAAACGCACTGTGTTCCAAAGACTCCAAAAAGTCCCCTTTAATAGTTTGCATGTTTGTGTGTGTGTCTGTGTGTGTATCTTTATGTGTGTGTTGTAAGGGAAAAGATTGGTATACAGAAAAATGAAATGTCAATACATTCATTAAAATGGCTTAGTGATGTTAGATATCATATTTTAGGCAGTATACAAGCCAATTAGAGGTGAACAAATGAAATATATGAGACAGTATACAAAGGTCCTATTTAACAAATTACTTTTGTTAGTTGAACACATATATGCATTTCATACTCTTTATTTTTTGATATACCTTAAAATGGCATAAGTAATTGTAATATAGCTATAAGTAAATGAATTAAGTAAAAATAAATAAACAGAGCTACCAGAACTTGACCTGTTGAGTGCAAATATATAAATAAAAAGCAAGAAAATAAAAAATATGTCAAATATGACTAAGACATAATGTGATACATGAGATTTTAATTTTTCAAAAAGGTTATCACCTAGTAAATTTAATTTGAAAAATATAAAGAAAACTTTAGCCTTGCGACCTCAGAAGAAATCTGACACATGGACTGTGGCTTTACAGAGAGGCCCGAGAGGTGAATGATCACCCACCCAACTGGAGACCCCACTCTTTAGGCCTTAGGTACCAGGGCAAAACCTCAGGGACCTCCCACACCTGCCTCAGTTTCTCAAGTCAGTCAGCAGGCAAACTTCCTACAGGTAGGTTGCACAAACACCCTCACCTCATGGATCGGACTCTGTAAGCTAAAAGCCCCACAATGCCCTCAAACCCTGCTATACCACCTCTCTCCACCCTGCACCTCAGAGTAACTCTAAAGCACAGGCTGCAATGGCACAGAGAGAACCAAGAGGTAAATGATTACCCACCCAGGGGGCACCCTACTCTTTAGCATACCAGGGCAAACCCACCTGTATCAATGTCTTTAGCCAGCCATCAGGCAAGCTTCCTGCAGTTAGGCTGCTCTAACACCCCCACCCCATTGATCAGACCATGTAAGCTACAAGTCCCACTCTGACCCCAAACTTTTCTATCCCCTGAGACTTAAGAAGAGCTCTGAAGCACAGGCTGTGACTGCACTGAGTGGATTAGGAGAGCAGACCAAGAAAGCAGATTAAGAGAGATCTTAGCGGCTCCCTGAGACACAGAGAGTGACAGTACAAAGCAGATCAAGAACAAAACCAAAGACACAAACAGTAACTGTAAGGATTGGAACAAGCAGTAAAGACATTGCCAGCACCAACTGGAGGAAGAGATGGGTAGACACCAATGCAAGAATTCATCCAGCAACCTGAAGAGCAACATGATAACACCAGAAACCAGTGTTTATACAGCAGGAAGACCTGGCCAACCTAATCCAGAAGAAGCAGAAGAAAACGATTTTAAGTATAACTTTATGATGAAGAAGATTTTTAAAGATGTTATGAAAACTTAGAGAAATGGAGGAAAAGACAAAAAATTGGAAGAAATCAATAAATCTCTTAAGGAAACAAACAAACAAAAAACCAGTCAAACAGGTGAGGCAAACTGTTTAAACAGTTCAAGAATTTAAAACTGAAATAGGGGAAATAAAGAAAACACAAACTGAGGGAATTTTGAAAATGGGAAATCTGGGTAAATGAATGGGAACTACAGATGCAAGCATAACCAACAGAATACAAGAGATGGAAGAGAGAATCTCAGGTATTGAAGATACTATAGAAGAAATAGATTCATTGGTCAAAGAAAACAAAAATCCAACAAATTCTTAGCACAAATCATCTAAGAAATATGGGACACCATGAAAAGACCAGACCTAAGAATAATAGGGGTAGAAAGAGAAGAATTCCAGATCAAAGTCATAGAAAATATATTCAACAAAATCATAGAAGAAAACTTTCACAACCTAAAGAAAGATATCCCTATTAAGGTATAAAAAGCTTACAGAACACCAAATAGACTGGACCTAAAAAGTCCCCTCACCACATAATAATCAAAGCACAAAACATACAGAAAAAGAAAGAATATTAAGAGTTTCAAAGAAAATAGGCTAGGTAGCATATAAAAGCAAACCTGTCGCTATTTCACCCACTTCTTAATGGAAACTGTGAAAGCTAGAAGGTCCAGGACAGATGTGCTGCAGACAATAAGAGACCATGGTTGTAAGCCCAGACTACTGTACCCAGCAAAGCTTTCAATCAACATTGTTGGAGAAAACAAGATAGTCCATGACCAGATTTAAACAATACATATCCACAAATGCAGCCATAAAGAAAGCACTAGAAGGAAAATTCCAACACAAGGAACCATCATCCACCATGATCAAGTAGGCTTTATTCCAGAGATGCAAGGATGGTTCTACACAAGAAAATCTATCTAATCTACCATATATATATAAACTGAAAGAGAAAAAGCATATGATCATCTAATTATATGTGAAAAAGCATTCAATAAAACCCAATAGCCATTCATGATAAAGGTCTTGAGAGATATCAGGGATAAAAGTAACATATCTAAACATAATAAAAGCAATATGCAGCAAGCCAAACAGTCGCCATCAAATTAAATAGAGAGAAACTCAAAGTGATTCCACTAAAATCAGGAACAAGACAAGGCTGTCCACTATCTCTCTATCTATTCAACATAGTTCTTAAAGTTCTGTCTAGAGCAATAGGACAATAAGAAGGTATCAAGGGGATGCAAATTGGAAAGGAAGAACTCAAACTTTTGCTATTTGCAGATGATATTGTAGTGTACATAAGTGACCCCCCAAAGTCTACCAGGGAACTCATATAGCTGATAAATACCTTCAGTAACGCAGCATGATACAAGATCAACTAAAAAAAATAGTAACCTTCTTATATACAAATGATAAAGAAACTGAGAAAGAAATCAGAGAAACATCACCCTTCACAATAGCCATAAATAACATATAATATCTTAGATCTTTACTGCAGGAAAAGGATCTGTTGAAAAAATTCTATTGTTCATCATGGAAAACTAAACATCATTCATATAAACATATATTCAATGAAGAATACAATACAGGCAAAATAGAGACAGGAAAAATAAAATTTTTCCTAAAGTCTTCCTTCTGTTCCATACCAGATGGCTCCCAACATGAGACAGAAACTCTGAATTTACCTTTTAAAAAGCTTTGATTTAGAGAAGTTCAGAGTCATTGTCCAACTCCATAGCCAGCTGAATATATTAATGTGTGTGTGTTTGTGTGTGTAAATGTATGTGTATCCTGTACTTGGCCTCATAATCCATAATCCGTTTTCTCAGTGATCCTCAGTGGATAGTTATTTTTCCTTCTGTCGACATTCATATATCCAGGATCTCTTGAATTTTTGATGATATGTATTTTCCTGTAAAGATAAAAGCAGAACCCTTCCCCAACCCTATATGCTTTTCTTACCACCTGTATTGTTGTCACTGTTGTGGATGAGCTGTCATTTCTCTTTTTCAAGAGGTTTCTCCTTTTCAAATTGAATCTTTATTAATTTTGATGGTATTCATAATTTTTCTTTTCCTATGGAAACAAGAGTGAAACCCCCTCCCCAATGTAGTATACATCCTGGTTTCCATTGTGAGGTCAACACATCCTTGAAATATACTGGTTAATTCAATTTAGAAGTTCTTTCCATTAACTAATGCCTCTCTGCTGCAGTTGTTCCTTTCTCATTAGTGTTAAGAAAATTCAAGGTTAATAAAGCATTATTTAATCTGTTTCTTGGGGTATTCTCCCTCCCTTTCTGTTTGTTCAGCATATCCTTTATAGTACAATTTGACCTTTCTATAGCTGCCTGACCTGTAGGATTATTTGGTATACCTGTAATGTGCTTTAAATTGTAAACATATGCTGGACCATTGTCTGTCTTTATTTGTGCAGGAATGTCCATGATGGCCATACCTTCTAACAAATGGATGATTGCTGAATCAGCTTTTTCTGAGCTCAAGGCATTTGCTCATTGAAAATCTAAATATGTGTTTATGGTGTGGTGGTGTAGGGGGTCCTTCTGTTTGTGTGTTGCTTTCATTGGTTAACTAATAAAGAAACTGCTTGGCCTGATAGGGCAGAACTTAGGTAGGAGGAGAAGACAAGCAGCCCATTCCTTCTGTTACAGTGTGGTGTACATACTTAAATTTTCTAAATTCTGCAAAGCGGACCACATCCATCTGGCAGATTTCATTCCTTTGGGTGCCCTTTGGGTAAGTCCCTGCAGGTAGTGGTGTTTGGTTATAGAAACAGTAAGTAGGGCATCTCTTTATAATCTCCTTAGCTTGTTGCCATGTAATAGAAAACTCTTTCTTTAAACCTTTGCTTTTGACATGATGCTTTTTATGAAATTCAGAGGCCTGCAACACACCTCCAATCAATAATTGATCAATTTCTTCATTACCTTCTGCTAGTGGGCCTGGGAGACCCATATGGGATCAGTTTTGTGTTATGTATATGGGAGAAAGCCTATTCCTGATTATGTCCTGCACCTTGATGAATAATGAAGTCAATTCCATATCATCTGGTATAAGTTCAACAGTTTCAATATGCAAGACAAGTCTATTTGCATATTGTGAATCAGTAACTATATTGAGAGATTCTTTAAAATCCCTTAGTGTTAAATGGAGAGAGGGCGTGCTTTTGGTCCCAGCTGCCTAGCTTAGCTTACACCTGAAATAATCACACAGAAACTGTATTAATTAAAACACTGCTTAGCCCTTAACTTTAGCCTCCTATTGGCTGACTCTCATGTCTTGATTTAACCAATTTGTACTAATCTGTGTTCACCACAAGGTCATGGCTTACCAGGAAAGATTTAGCATGTCTGACATGGTGTCTCCATGGCGACTCTCTCTGACTCTGCTTTCTTCCTCCCAGAATTCAGTTCTGTCTTCTCCACCCACCTAAGTTCTGCCCTATCAGGCCAAGCAGTTTCTTTATTGATTAACCAATGAAAGAAACACATAAATAGAAGGAACTCCTACACTACCTTAGTACCATAAAAATAACATATAATTCTGCGTTCTGGACAGAATTATAAGGGCTTTGTTTGTTTCACCTTACTTGATTCTTCTGATTTGTAACCTGCCTTTCCTGATTTATTTATATCAGTATAAAATGTATGGGATCCAGTTATTGGTGCATCATGTACAATTTGGGGAAAAATCCAAGAAGTTGGCTGGCTGACAATGTATTGGGACATGGTGTGGTGTGGCTAATGAGCATTTTCTGTGGGAGGACAGTCCATTGATATCTCTTAGTAGGCTGAGAATTATTATAAGTAGACATTGTGAAGGCAAATTTTTGTCTACCCTTTTCTTAAAAGGTATAATGAAGAAATAATCCTTTATATCAATAACTATGAGAGGCCATACCTTTGGTATCAGAGAAGGCAGAAGAATTCCAGATTGTAGAGGGCCCATAGTTTTAATCACCTTGTTGATAGCTTTAAGATCTGTTACCATTCTCCATTTTCCAGATTCCTCTTTGACAAAAAATATAGAAAAATTCCAAGGTTTGGTGGATTATTCAATATGTTGAACATCTAGTTGTTCTTGTACCAGCTGTTCTAAAGCCTGCAACTTTTCCTCAGCTAGAGGCCACTGTTTAACCCATACTGGTTTCTCAGTTAACCATTTTAAAGTCAGGGTCATTTGTACATCTGAAAGTTTTTCAAATGCTTTGTGTTCTTATACAGTTTGAGTGGCTTGTGTCTGTCACCTATAAATTCGTCTAACATTTTCCTCAGAAACATGCATTTTGGGGGCTGCAGGAATGTTAATCTGGGTATTCCATTGCTGTAATAGATCACGACCCCACAAATTCACTGCAATATTGGCTATATATGGACTCAGTCTTCCCTATTTGCCCTTCTGGCCCTATGCATTAATCCATCTTGTGCTTTGTTTTACCCAAGATAGGATTCCAATTTCCAGAAACTGAACATCTACCTCTTGAGGAAGCCAATTTGGATGCCAAGATTCTTGAGCAATGATATTTACATCCACACCCATGTCTAATAAGCCTTCAATAAAAATGCCATTTATATATACTCTAGCTTTGGTCTTTAATCATTTATAAAAGTCTGCCAGAATGTATGTTTCCTATATCCTACTGAAGATTTTGACTCATCCTCCACATTTATTCCATCATTAAGACCAATATTGTTTTTTTACAGTAGGTGTTAGATATTTTAATTTTCCTGGTGAGACACGTTCCCCACAGTAACTGGGAATGACTGGACCATGTCATCATTGGGGCCATCAAGAGCCCCCCCATGGTATTTTGCAATAGTATTGGGTTGCCTTGTCTATCTTTTGTTGACCAACATTCATTGGCCCAATATCAGCCTTTGCCATTCATCTTACATATACCTGAAGGATGAGTCCTCCTATTCCTGCCATTCCCAGAGGAGATATTATTCCTAGGAATCCCTTGTCTAAATCCCTTCTCAAATGTCCCATTCTATCACAATTAAAACATTTTGTATTTTGATGTCTTCTCTTAGCCAGTAGAAATTGCTGCTCCTACCCAAGTTTCAGTACCATGGTCAAGTGTCTCAACATTCATTGTATGCAAGATCCATTCATCCATGAGTGCTGATCTGATCTTTAAAAGCCCAAGGATCCTTTTGCATTCTATGTTGGCATTCTCATAAGCCAAAGATTCAATTATTATATGTCTAGCTTAGTTAGTCTTTGTAAAAAGTCACTAAAAGGTTCTCTCTGACCCTGTTTAACCCTGAGATATGATTTAATTCTCTTTCCTAGTTCCTAAATCTTGTCCCAAGTCTTTAAAGCTGCTGTGCTACATAGGGACAAGGTGTGTTTATCATAAAGAGCTTGATCCTAAGGATCAGAGTAAAGTCCCTTGCCTAGAATCTGATCTAGGGAAATCTCAAGTCCTTTTCTTTTCCCTGTTGCTTTTAAATTCTAGCTTCTCCCTTAATAGAGTACCTCCATAGTAACTGTGCTCCACTTTCTAGGACTGCAGAGATTAACTGAGCCCATGCTTGTGGCGTTGCTTTGCAACTGGAAGCCCATGTTTTAACTATTTCTCTAACAATGGAAGAATGTAGTCTGTAAGTTACATTTTTTAAAAAAAAATTTAAAGATCAATCATACATATGGGCTCCCATGAACATTCTTTGACAGCCTTAGGGTACTTGGGGCCAGATAATCTTTCTGATGTTATTACTGGAAAGGCAGGCGGAACTCTGGAGAAGCTTTCCTGGAGATTATTTATGTACTCATGAGACTAAATTTTGTCTTTGTGCCTTTTGTCCCTGGTCATCAAATTTGATAAGTTTCTCAATCTTTTCAAATCTATATATCACTGCCTTTTTGTAAAATTTGGATCCATTTTTCTGCTCTAATGCCCTCA
Organism: Bramus lutescens; assembly: GCA_001685075.1. NCBI lineage: Eukaryota > Metazoa > Chordata > Mammalia > Rodentia > Cricetidae > Bramus > Bramus lutescens. The sequence continues at coordinate 432,027 of LOEQ01004835.1, read as the reverse complement.
TTATGGATTCCAAGTTATGAAATCTGTCCAGTAGAGATAATATCTCATCCTGAATGTAATCTTCATAACACACATATTACCTTACTGGAGAGATATTCTATCAGTCAATCTGTCATACCCCTTCAAAAGAGTCTGATTAATACATTCAACAGTAAAAACTCTATAAAATAATGTTTCAGCACCACTGTCATTGATTGGGTTTTATGTGCCAAATATGCTGTATCCTTCTCCAGAGTGCTGAATATTACTTTAAATAAATTACTATCATTCTGTACCATTTCTAAAAGTACCTCAGTTGACTGAGTTTTGTTAGTTAAAATTGTCCACATACTTCTGACCTCTTTTTTGAGAAGTTTGGTATCAGTCTGTAAAGACTGTACCATTTCTAAAAGGGCCTCATTCTTAGCCCTATTGTGAAACCATATTTTTAAGAAAAATATGTAGGATAAGACTAATCCCCAGATACTAAAGTAGTGATGTAGGAGGGAAATCATCTTAGTCTTGTAAAACCTCATATATGGTGTAAGTAAAGAGGCTATTGAAACCTTGGATGGTTAGGTTGTCTGACATATTGCCCTTTTAAGTCATGAAGTTCTAATTTATATTTCAAGTTATAAATCTTACCTATAGTTGATTTTGAGCTGGAATAGGTACAATAACTATTTCCTGCCAGTAGGTGTCAGGGGCCACCTACAAAATAAACCCAGCTGGGCCTAATGGTGCACTTAGAGTTATGCAGCTGGTCTGAATCTGATTTTAGTGTGAAATGTTGAAAGATAAATCACAGACTGTGTGCTCTGCAGATGTCTCTAGAGCAGTGGAGTAGGAAAATGCAAACAAACTATTAGAAAGCCATGAAGCAGCTGACTTAGGCCGGGAAGCCCCCGTTTTGCCTGAATTTCTGCAGTGTGTGCTGGTGAGAGGCAAACAGTGGGTTGCATGGGGAGTTGAGGACACTCAGAGGCGTGTAAAGAGGAAATATAAAGAACCATGGTTTTATAGCTGCTTTTACAGTATTAGAGACCATGCCCAAGTGGGCTGGTATCTTAAAGGCTATTGGCTGAAAGGCCAGAATGTACTCCTACACCGTGTGTGTGTGTGTGTGTGTTACCATTTCAAGCTTGTGTTGTACCTCTTGGATCATCATGATACATTGATTCTCAGATGAATTCTTCCCACATAATGTTCCCTCTGATTATGCCAATAGTCATATTTTCATCAAAATTATCTACTTAACCCACATTTCTACAACCCGTCCACCTCTCATCTCATTAACTAAAACAACAAGTTGTTGATGCATGAAAGTTAATGTCTATGTGGACTCTATGGCACTTTGTCTGGTTTATCTTCTTAGACTCCTTGTTCTAGTATTATCAGCTCTTTATCATGACCTTCACCCTTTTCCCTCACTTATCTCTATTACCCTCCTCCTCTTCTCTTTCCATCACTTCTCCTGTTTCATCTTTTCCCTCCTTTCTTCACTTTCTCTCCTTCCATCTCTTTTTTCCCTCTTGCTTCTTACCCTCTTCCCCCTACATATTGTCTTCTCTTTTCCCATGTCCTTTCCTTCTATCTTCTCTTCTCTCCTTTCCTCTTGTCCCCTCCTTCAATCTCCTCTCCTTTTTCTTCCTTCTCTCTTCCCCTCTTCTCTCCTCCCCTCCATTCTTTTCTCCCTTTTAGTTTGTATGCTCTGAGCAATGGAATCCAGAAATGCAACATGCCAGTTATGCATTCCATCACTAGCTTCAGTCATTTTATTTACTTTTAAATCATTCCTAGACTATTGTTCTTTGTTATTTTTCTCTTCATTTCCAACTTGGGTCCCTCTATGCCCAGCCTTTCCTGAAGATATCATGTATAATGATTACTTAAAGGTTGACTTGGCTAACTCATACAACTTATCATGGTATGCTTTTCAAATCTTAAATTTCTTATACCTTATTATGGAAGTATGATAGCAATATGTAACCAATATCTTTCAAATATTCAATTTATTCTGCCTCTTATCAATTTCATGCTGTTGTTTTTTCTAAATTTAACTGCACACTTATTTATAAAAATGATAACTGATTTTGTTTGTGTTTTCCACTGTACCTACCACACTGACTTCTAATAAACTTAGTGTTAACTAGAAAATAATGGTCCCTTTATTTTGATTTTTTAAAGTGGGTATTATAAGGCTCTGAAAAAGTTAAGTTGTGAAGATGTTAAGGAAGCAGTAAAATGCGAATGGTCAAGTCATATTTGAAAGTATTCTGAAAAGTATTTTTAAGCTTGAGCCAATGTCACCATAACCAGGCTTGTCAACAATACCTGTGCTGTGTCTAGAAAGCACTTGGAGTTCAAAGTTAGGGAGGCAGGAATTGGGTGGCCACTTCAGAGGCCCCTACCTGTAAACAACTTTATAGTTCGTCCTTTGCTGCTGAGAATCTTTAGCTAGAATCTCAGTGGTAGGTTTTCATACAATCTCGGAAAAACAAGAAAGGTACTGCATTTTGAGCACTTTGACACAGGAAGACAGATACAGAGTCAAACACCCTTTGCTAAGTATATAACAGTGACAAAGCTGGTAACAAAAACTGGGTCCTGTGCTTTCCCATCTGGTGTTCTGTCAGCCAGACCAAACTGTCTCTGCAGGGTGCCAGCCAGGATTGATAACTGTACATGTGGTCTCTTCCTTTCTGTGCTGTTGAAGACTAAACTTTTTTGTTCTGTTGAATATAATGAAAGTTTGTGTGTGTGTGTGTGTGTGTGTTGTGTGTGTAAACTTATAATTACTGATACTTTGATGTTTCCAGTGGGTGGAAACATCAGCAGAAGAACAAAAATTCCACGACATGCACTTCTGTTAATCTCAACGCTGGAAGATTAAAGAATTTGATATGATACAGGTTTTAAATAAAGACTATTTTAAGGGATTTGGCTTTAGAATTGACTGATTAAATCATATTACCTTCTGCATGTCTCTGCCTGTCCTTCACAGCCTGAGCACATGAACAACAGAGTCGAATCTGGGAGCAGATAGTCTGGAGCTCCATGCTTGTTTTCAGGCTCCTTCAGCTTCTTTAGCTTGATGTGCACAAGCATAAGGCTGATAATAGGGGAATTTTCATATGAGTCACGTGAAACTTTTCTCTTCCATTCTAAGAAAATGAAAATTCAAGATGGCTTAAAAATGTTTCTCCATTGCCAAGTCAGACACCTATTCAGGGATGGAGAAGGTAGATGTAGTACTCTTTGATATAGCACTCTTTCAGTCCCTACTTTTTCAGGCCTCCGAGAGCTCTTCTGAAGAGCTGTTGTCACACTGAACTTTCCTACAGTCATGTTAGCTATAATCTTGCAAGGCAGTTTTGCAGCAGTTGTGACCATGACTTTAAAAAGAAAGCAAAACTAAAAATGCTGCAGGTTAGAGGGGTGAAAATGCATTAATTCCCCAAAATAATCCTCATCAGTGTGATAACTTTAACAGTGCAATTGTGTTGCATTCCCTTGGCAGTCTGGTGGTATTAACCAAAAATCCAGCACAGTGAAGAGATGGACTACAAGAAGCAGGTTCTCACTAAGCCTATCTTTAGGACTGGAGCAATGTGGGGCAATGGGAAAGACATATCAAGAAATATGGATCACTCAAGACCATTAACGGGCAGCAAATCCCAGAGGGAGTAGAAAACAGAAGAGAAACTTCCTAATTTAGAATATGCCACACAGTCCCTGGAAGCAGCAGGTCTCTGCTGCCCCATTTTCCAAACAGGGTGTGTGCTATTGGTTTTTCCTTTGAAAGGAAAGATACGGTTTTTATGCTACCACAACTGAAGAATGTGAGCTAAATGATGTTGAACATGAAACACCAAATGCTGCTCCTGAGTAAGGTTCAGTTATGTAGAATTTTGTGGCAGGTTTGGCAGGAAGTCATACAGAAGAGTATTCTGATAAGACTCCGTGTGTGTATACTTAATCTTAGGAACACACAGTTGTATAACCAAGACAGGAAAGAATGAGAAAACCAAGTGTGGCAGGCAATAAAGGAAATACATGTACATCCTTAGAATTAGAGTAAAAGTTAAGGACAGGGAGTTATAAAATTCATAGATGACCATGGAATAGAAATTCTAGTAAAATCTTAGCCACTATCGATCAAGCAGAGAGTTACTACAGTTATAAATGAGGACAAAGTGACTCAGTGAAAACACTTGCTGTTCAAGGCTGCCATTGAAAGTTATGATCTTTTTGATAAAGCAGAAAGTTGTAAATAGATTTTCTGAATGTGTCTGAGATTTGCACCAAATCACCAATGATATGATCAAACCATGAGTGAGCCCTCTGTGCTGCAACCCTTGAAGGAGACCATGAAATGCCAGGAGACCACAGAGCCCTAGAATAACTGCATCCTCTCCCTCTGCTAAGTCTCTTCCCTTATTCCAGTCACATTGATCTCTGGGGAGCTAGTATCTACTCCCTCACCTTGGCTCTCACATTTCCCTACCAATGAATAGCTGCCACTTTCTTCCCTCTAATTCCTATGTATCAACTCCATGTATTTTTATAACCATAATTCAAAATGTTTTTCCCTTCTCTAGAATATCTCATAATACAGATTTCCCTTAGGCTATATACAGTTTTGAAACTCTAGCTACACAGCTTTTTAATAAATTTGTGTTGCTTCATTAGTAAGAGAGACAATTCTCAAAAATTTAGTCCTGGGCACTTACCATATACAATATTTGGAACTGGAGACTATGTGTATGTAGCCATGATGATGATGATGCTTCTCTTTCATTCCTTTCCTCTATCTTTTGTATGTGTGTGTGTGTGTGTGTGTGTGATAATTTTAGAATACTTAGAATAGTTTCTTTTTGTCACATATGTGAAGGTCAAGTTGAAATAAGCTTTTATTTTGCAATAGTTAGATGTTAACTTGATAAAGATAATAGTTTTATTTTATTCAAGCTTGGAGTGGATGCTAAACCTTTGTGTCTAAACACATGAATGACAGATTGTAGAAGTTTCCCTCCAAATTAATAGTTTCCTAGTGTGATTTTAATAAAAAATGGTCCTCATAGACTCATATATTTGAATGCTTAGTAAGCAGTCAGTGGAACTGTTTGGAGAAGATAAGGAGTTGTGGCTTTGTTGAAGGGGGTATGACCTGGCAGGCATGGGTGGGCTTTGAGGTTTCAAGAACCCATGTTAGGCCCAGTCTCTCTTTTGACTGCTGCCTGCGGACCAAGATATAAAGCTCTCAGCTGCTACTTCAATGCCATGCCTGTGTACTTTCCACCATGAGAGGCATGGACTAAATCTCTAAAACTACAAAGTGCCCAGTTAAATGCCCTTTTTAAAGAGTTGCCTAAGTCATGGTGTGTTTTCACAGAGCTAGTACATTAACTAAGACACCAAGTCTGGAATGACTACCTAAGCCAGATCATGGGTGCAGTTACCAGGAGTTTCAGGAAATTAAGAGTAAATAATGCTGAAGAATTAAAAAAGAAGTCAGTCTGTCTTCTTCTTCTAGTTCATATACTTCTGAGGTCTGTGAAGTATTTTACCGGAATTTTGATGGACATTGCATTGAATTTATAGATTGATTTTGGTAAGATTGCTATTTTTACTATGTTAATTCTACCTACCCAAAGCATGGTAGATCTCTCAATTTTCTGGTGTCTTCTTCAATTTCTTTCTTCTCTTATCATACAGATCTTTAACTGTTTGGTTAGGATTATTCTGAAAATTTTTATCTTATTTATGGCTATTGTAAAGGCTGATGATTCTCGGTCCATTTATCATCTGTGTAAAGGAGAGCTACTGATTTTTTTGAGTTAATCTTGTATCCTGCTACATTACTGAAAGTGTTTATGAGTTGTAGAAGTTCCTTAGTAGAATTTTTGGAGTCACTTATGTAAACTTTCTTATCATCAGCAAATAGTGAGAGTGTGAGTTCCTTTTCCCCAATTTGTATCCCCTTAATCTCCTTTTGTTTTCTTATTGCTCTAGCTTCAACCTCAAGTACAATTTATATTGAATAGATATGGAAAGACTGGACAATCTTGTCTTGTTCCTGATTTCAATGGGATAACTTTGAGTTTCTCTTCATTTAGCTTGAGGTTGGGTGTTGGCTTGCTGTATATTGCCTTTATTATGCATATGTATGTTCCTTGTATTCGTGCTCTCTCCGAGACCTTTATTTTTTATTTTATTTATTTTTATTTATCCATTCAAATATTTACACTTCCTTCCCTCCTGCAATCCCCTCTTGCTCCCCCACTCACCCTCATCCCTCACCCTCCTTGCTTGAGAGAAGGCAGGGAACTCAGCCCTGTGGGAAGTGCAAGGCTCTCCCCCCTACATCCAAGCCTAAGAAGCTGTGCATCTATATAGACTAGGGTCCCAAAAAGTTATAACATGCTGTAAAAGCAAGTCCCAGTGCCTTTATCAATGGCTTCTCAGTCAGCCCCCATTATCAGCCACAATCAGAGAGTCTGGTTTGATAACATGGTAGTTTGGACCTGGTCCAGCTATATTTGGTGAGCTCCCATTAGAACAGGCACACTCTCTCAGTTGGTGGACCAACCCCTCACAGTCCTGACTTCTTTGCTCATCTTCTCC